>VUQG01045082.1:0-10373 GCA_015106755.1 Etia nguti | reverse complement strand
GCAATCAAACCTGACGAGACTGAGGGAAGCAAAACAGAATACATTAACCTGAGACACTGACCTTCAAAGTAAAACAGGAAACGCACAGACAGAACTTACAGACGCAGACTCAGGGGAAACACAGAGACATGGGACTAGGGAGGCATGAGACATGACTGACTGGGGGACGAGAATAAACACAAGGGCAGAACTAAACCTAAAAGCTAGAAGTCACAGTAATCAAAAGAGCACAACCAAGGACTCAGAACAAAAACCATTATATAAAATAATACCAAAATACAAGAACTCAAAATGCTGGGTCACAAAGACCCAGAACCGTGACATATATGGAAGATATAGTAGAGATAAAGTTGAACTGTGTCATGACTGACATGTCACGTTGAAATTATACATCTCTAGCTTCACTGATGTAAGTATGCGCTGTGTAAAAGCAAATTTAGGACACCTGCAAAAGGAAACCAAATGCAGATAAATCTTACCTCAAACTATCAGCCTAAGAGACAAACTTTAAAAAAGAAAAGAGACTGTTTGCACAACTTCCAATTACCTCAGCCTGTCTAATCTGTAATTATATCTTCACTCAACAAAGAGGTGTAGCAACCATAAACTGCGCCCATCTGTTTATGAGAAAAGCAGTCGCTTGAAAAGCACTGTTCCACCTGGTCGCTGTTTACAGTGCTGTCAACAACACTCTGCGCACATCGTCTCAATTTACCCTGACGTCACTGCAGTTGCCCTTCACTTCCCCTCAACAGTCACACACACAGACACACACACACACACACATACGTACTTGGTTCTCACTAATTGTGGTGTTTTCTGTGCGCTGTAAGGGACTGTTAGGCATTGTGCTGACTGTGTATATCTGGCCTGGAATATGTTCCTTTTTCTCTGAGCCAATGGCAAAGAAAGGCACCAGGGATCTCTTTTTCCCTTATTTTCCAGAGAGGTAATGAAGTCAAGCTTAGTATGCAGTGTCTTCACTATTAATGGGAATAATTTAGTATAGTTACAATCTTAAAATGTTACATAATTTACACAGTAATCTTTTCATTTAGAGGCATTTTTTTTTTAAACCTTACACTTACTTAGCATTATGCATAGACACACTGAAAATGCCAAAAAGGGGATGGAGACATAAAAATTTCCAAAGAGGCTATACGTGTTAAAATTCATTCTGAGGAAATATATCAAAAATGATGCAGAGGACATATTGAATATTATCAGTTAATGAAAGAAAACTCAAATAAGCAAACAATACTCAGTATAACTGTCCTATAATTTTATGTAAAGGTGTAAAGAGGTTATGAAGAGGAACTTGATTCTCTCAAACAAACTTAAACTACAGCAAAAAAACAAAAATCAATAGCTCTCCTGGCCGAAGGTCATTTAAAGTAGCTGCTTTTTCACTCATTTTCAGTCCAATCCTTATACCCGACCATTTTCAGAGGAATATTTTTGGTTTTTTTTGTTTGTTACGCCACTTAACATTGATCTATGTATCATAAAATGAAACATAAAAGGGATGAATCAGATTTGTGTCTAAACATAACAGACAGCTTAAAAAAGAGCTATTTTAAATTGCATCTTTAGGCACTCTGTTAATAGCAGTCTGTCACAAAAACTTATGTTGTGCTCCAATTTCTTTATCTGGAAAAATGCAAAAACTAACACAGTCTGACAGGTATAAAACTGTATTTTGCAGCAAAAAAGTTATTCCCATAGAGCTATAAACTGCAAATTTGGCATATCTCAGCGCAGTGTGCAGGGGACTCTTAAAAATTCTGGATGAATAGAGGACAAAAACAAAGTGTCAGGCCTAAAAAAAACTATCTACATTGGAGCAACAGTGCCTGAAAGTCATGTCCTTAAGAAACAGGAAAAAGCAAAGACCTGACAAAGGATCTAATAGATGTATCTTGCACTTCAGCTGGTCCATCTAATGTTTGACTCATCAGAAGTTGTCTCCGTGGAAAGGGTGGCTGTCAAAAAGTCATTATAAAGGAAAAAACAGGGAGAAATAGTTAAGAACTGAACTGAAGATCAGTGTGTGGTGGGGTGTGGTTTGTGGCTCAGCTGCAGGGGAGGGATGGAGCAGTGGGTTCAAGGTGCAGTGTCAGGAGAGGCTGACACACACCTGAGCTCCATCAGCTGATCATGTCTCCTCTGTAAAAGATAGTGCTGGGACCTGAGGTGGTGTGTTGTGTGTATGTGTGGCAGCTGGAAAGCTGCGACAAAAATTCCAAACAATAAAATGTGTAGCAACGTTCAAGCTGTGTGTGTGGGTCCTCATTCGTGTCACACAGTGGAAACAGGTCTTATAGAGTGATGAATCCAAATTTGAAATTTCAGCATTATTGGGAAATGTGGGATCATGGTGACGGAGACAGAACCAAAACATCCAAAGATGAGCTTTGAATGTCCTCTAAGAAGTCCGGAGAACTATTCCTGAAGAAGAAATGACTAGAAAGCTTGCACAAGAAAGTTCAGGTTCTGTTGATGAATAAAGATTCATACAAAATATTGACTTCCCAGCTCATTAGAACTGTGCAACCTTTGCAACCTTATATACTGTTATACACTTTTACACCTGTTTTTCATTATCCTAACGAAACATATTTAAATGAGGGATGGCTCAGGACTTTTGCACAGTGCATAAATGAGAAATTAGTGTACACAGGAAAGGGACTGATACTGCTCTGATAAAACAATGAGATTGCACTGGGTCTTTTATACTGGAAGTTTGTGGGATTATGTTGTTGGGCCCTTTTGGAGCTTTTTTACTACAATAATCTGACGAGTAATACAGCTTTTTGTGTGCTTAACTGTACTAACAGCTCTTCCAAGGGAGTCTGCCTTCCATGTTTTAGAATGCAGCATGTTATGTAGCACTAATTAGCAGGTATCTGTGACTATGTAATAAATCTATGGTTGCACATTACTAACCAAACTTGCTAGTGTCAGCTGATATCTTACTAATCCACTCTCTGATGTAAATATAGTGTAAATATGGTCACTTATAAATAAATAAATACTAACTGAATAAATAAATAAAATTAATAAAAATACAGTTAAAGCTTCAAAGGGCTTCATATGCCAGTGGATGATTTCACAGTGGGTGCTTTTATATAGGCAGTCTCTGATATACATGTAATGGTGTTTTTTTTTACTCCCCACCACACAAACACACACACACACACACACACACACAAAGAGAGAGAGAGTGAGCTCTGACCCTTGCTGTGTTGCCTTATAAAGTCTCAAAAATGTACATTAAGCTTAAGGCCAATAATGCAACGCAGTTCTTAATGACTTAAGGTGTCAACCGTCACACCTTGTTTTAGCTGAACACAGTCAGGCCAGTGTGTAGATAAGGGATCTATCCTTCAGATACACAGTGATGACTTTGTCTGCTTGTCTGATTGTTGTGCAGAGACCCACGCTTTGATGGCTATGGCTGGGGGGGATAAGAAAAGGCCAAAGTGATGGAAATCTGGATTCTGTTTTTGCCAACACTCTCTCTGGATATCGATTTTGTCTGGAGACCTTCAAAGAGGAAGCATTTATGTCTGAAGCACAAGACAGTAGAGAGGTGTAGAGAGGATATTGAGACAGCTGGAGTGCAACTAATGCAGATTTGGCTCAGTCAGAGGGCTTGCCATTGGAAGGAGTGTGTTGCCAGCTCAGGAATCACTCTTATGGACAAGCAAGGTGATAGACTGATTTATTGATCTGGCACACTGGCACACTTCCACACATAAGCTGGTAGACGTTGAGAAGGTGATATGACTTTGTATTTCTTTCTAAATTTAAAGATGATAGTTATGTAAAATTTAGTTATTGCTCTTTTTCTGCTTTGTAGCAAATTTGCATTTACTGATCCAAGATCTGTCCTGGGACTATTTCTCCAAAAGTCATCTGTTCATCTAAAGTTGGAACCACAGTAACAGCTGGGTTACTGGGTTGGCGACTGTGGTTGAGGGGGTTGGGACGCTCATGTTGTAACCGGAAGGTTGCCGGTTCGATCCCCAGCTCTGTCTGTCCTGGTCGTTGTGTCCTTGGGCAAGACACTTCACCTACCGCCTACTGGTGTTGGCCAGAGGGGCCGATGGCGCGATATGGCAGCCTCGCTTCTGTCAGTCTGCCCCAGGGCAGCTGTGGCTACAACTGTAGCTTGCCTCCACCAGTGTGTGAATGTGAGAGTGAATGAATAGTGGAATTGTAAAGTGCTTTGAGGTCTCAAAAAGCGCTATATAAATGCAATCCATTATTATTATATTAAAAGTCACATTTAATTTTTTTATTACTGACAATAAAAGCATCATGTTTTTGCTATGAAAGGACTGGTTGCTTTACTACATGTCATATTGCTAGTGTAAGAAGGATCACATGACATGAGTATAAAGTTGTTATTGCTATGCTGCCTTACATGGCCTGAATGATTCTTATCACATATAAAACCCTCCCATCTGGTAGTCAAAACTGGTTTAAGAAAAACAAAAAATCAATACACACAGCCATTTATGCCTGCACAAAGGGTGTCAATCTCTTTTCAAAATGATGCTGGCAGCAGCGACACCTCCGCACCAACCGGATTGTGCTTAAAGATTTCATACAGAATCTGTGAGAAAAGATGAAAGTCAGGGCCATTTATCATGTATCTGAGTGGTTCTGTCTTTGCGGGGGACAGGAAATGTGTCCTGTGACATTTGGCCACATCATCTTGAATTATTAGCGCCTTCTGAGAGGACACAGGATTTATCACCACTTCTGTCCCAACACCCTCTGATGCCACACCAAGCAGGACTTGTGAGTCTCCTCCAGGCGAGCTGTGACAGGCAGCCTGTTCAGGGCAAAATAACTAACAATTAAAATTTCATTGCAGATTAGAATATGATGAATCTATATTTGACTACATTTAGCTGACCTATAATCAACAGTAAATCATTTTCAGTCCAGTTACTATAATCCATTCTCAGTATATATGTTCTGATGGGAATAGCAGAAGATTTTGGATAATCAGAACTGGAGTCTGGTTCTTTAGAGTAGAAGTATAAAAACATGGTGACGGTATCAGTTCACCCCAGGATCACACTCAATCAAGTTTAGAGAGAGCTAACCAACTAATCACAACCTTGCTGAAAGTACTGGTACACTTTGACAAATCTAATTATTTACTATGGCATAAATGAGAGATTTCCGATACTCTTCAAAGTTTCATTTTAGATATGGTAACTACAACAAAAGTTGTCACTATGTGATCTTGTCCTGATCACAGTGATTTTCCACTTTTGGGAGTATAAATGCAAAGTAAAATAGTTATTATAATTGTCAAACTTTTGGCTAAAATGTTACTCTTTTGGGGAAAAAAAGACAAAAGTTGCTGAAAGTAAATTCAAGAAGGCATTTATCTGTCTCAGTCCCTTTCTACAGGAAATGTGTGCCCCCATGTTTGATGTAAAAAAGCCAGCATGTAGTGTGAAGATATTTTTATTAACTTTTTTATCACGTAGGCAAAAAAAGCTTAGATGGGGATCTCATTTTCTACAATGTTCTGTTTAAAAGAAAAAACAAAACAGGCAAGTTGAACCTTTCAGATTAGCATCTGTGAGAAGTCACTTGGTTGAATGTACAGAGTGTAACCAACTGTTTCAAGTAACCAATACAAAGATACTATACAAAAGTTAAACATGTCACACATTGCGCAAGCTGTTTAATTCAGCTGTGATTCAATTAACGCACTGAATGTACTTTTTAAAAAATATAATGTGGCGAGCTGAGGAATCTTAACAACAGAGAACCCATACAGAGGTTGAGCCTGTTATTTCACCCCAAGCAGGAGGGAGGAGCTCTTTATTGAACAGTTCACACATGCTACACTGTGCCAAGATGGTCAACAACCCCACACATGAACTCACGGTGCAACATCTTCCCACATCAAAACAACAACTATCAGTGAATTTACACCGGAATATCAACAGGAACGGTCATAAGAGTTAACGTAGCAAAAACAAATGCAAATACACAGTTTTACATCTTAACTGGCAACACATGCTCCCGAGGCATGATAGGAGACAACTACCTGCTCCCAACACGCCACAATAATTTAGGCATCATTCATTAAAACCAGCTCATTAACCGTGTTTTCCCTTAGATATGTGGTGGACACTGAAAACATATGATTTTAGAGAATATGATGCATTATTAGATATTAACCAGCATTAAATATTTGCACTAGTAATGTGAATCCATATAATACAGCAACACAACAACTTGCCAATAATGTAGTTTTATGTGTAGTGATGTGCTTTCAGTGTTTTATTGCTCCTTTTGCTAAAGAAATGATTCTAAAAAAAACGCCTTCACCACTCATCACTGTCAGCCAATAGCAAGTATTTATCAAGATAGCAAATAATAATATTTTACAATTTTTCAATTACATTTTGAGTCCAGAGGGGAAGAGATCCAGGAAGAGTCTGTCGGCATACATGAAATAACAAAAGACAGGCAGCACAAAGCAGGGTCATGGTCTCTGCCTGCCTTTCTGCAAAAGTCACTGCATGGCACTGGTTGTCAGGATGTTAACACTGGTTCTGAATAGGTTACTGCAAAGCTGCAGATCACAAAAAGTTGTCTTGCTTTGGACACTTTAACAGTATAAATGGGCTGTAATTGTACCTTAATTAATAATGTATTTATCTTATCAGTTTGTGCTGTCAAAGCTTTTTAGTTGTACAACCTTTTACCATTAGAACCTAATTCTTTTGCTGCTTTTGGATGTCAGCAATGCTTTTTTGTCTCCACTTTTTCTCATTGCTCTTTATTGATCCAGATGTGTGTCTGTACTTAACCGATCCCTCTTAATATGTCTTTTGTAATCAAAACCTCCGCTCTAGCTAAATCAACAAGGGAATCACAGTGAATCTTTAAAATGAGAACTTCTCTTCACTGGATGTAATCTGCTCAGATAAACCTGCAGAGGCCATTATACAGTAACAGTCTGAGGAAAGATAATCCTGCCTGGTGTCACATCAGAGGACGGGAAGGCTGTCGAGGTTATCTCTGCAATAATGATCACCCCTGGGACTCCCTACACCTGAGACGCTGCAGCCTGATAGCCTGGTCAACTTTACTCTGTCACTGTGTAGTCAGAAAATAACCTTTGCTATTTCTTTCCTTTCTCTAATTCTAGCTAGCACATGTGTCTGTGTAACTGTCTGTCACCTAGCTACTATTTCAATGAATGACTTTCTTAATGCTTGTAGCTGCTCATCATGTTTTCAGTAAAGTGTTTTGTGTGTATGCACAATTTTTATGTTCATATCCTTTATGTACGAACGTTGTATACCTTAATTTACAGGTTAATGTTAGACCTCAGGCACTCCAGTTTAAAAATCTTAACCATAGCTACAGCAATTTATTGAAATGTGCAAACATAAATAGAAATACAATTTATAAAGCATAAAGCAGAGCTTCTACAATACTAACGAGTTTGAAAGTCAATATTCGGTACGACAACCTTTATTCTTCACCACAAACTTGGTTTTCTGGTTTTTCTTCCGTTCTTTATCAAGATGATCCCACAGTGCTTCAGTAATGTTGAGGTCTGGGGGGAGGCCAGTCCAAGAATGGCACTGTTCTTGTATCCTTTTACTGCACTGGTAATGTGTTTGGGGTCATTTTCAAGCTGAGAAATGAAACTGTTGCCAATCAGATGCTTTCTAGATGATATCTGATGGGACTTTTCTGTGTTCATGATTGTATCAATTTTGACAGGATGCCCTACACCACTGGCAAAAATTCAGCCTCACACTATGACAGAGCCTTCAGCGTGTTTTACAGATGGCTGTAGACACTCACCATTGTACCTCTCTCATGACCTCCTTTGTAGATATTAATGATGAGTTGAGCCAAAAGTTCGGATACATAAACCCATTGTGTAATCTTGCACATCTCAGACTTCTCTCCCTATTTTCTTTCCATAAGAATGGCTTCTTGACAACCATATTTAATTCCACATCCTTTATATTAAGTGTCTGTTTGAATTTATTCAATTTGTTATTTATTCTTTACTTTTTCTGTCTGAATGTTCACTACTCATCTTGGCTTTGGTTAAAAGATTTACTGACTATGTTTTGACGGTCAGTTGTAGCATCAGATTATAGGCTTCTAATTTTCAGTGTATTATATTAATTGTGACATTCTACTATAACACTATTTTTTCCACAAGTTTAAACAAAATAAAGCACACTGTTGCTACAGTACCTGCTCTGCTCTCCTTGGCTGCCCTTCTCCTTCCTCTGTACTGTTGCATGGTGACAAGTTGGACCAGAGTGCTGGCTGACGCCGAGAAAAGTAATGAAAACAAATGGTTGTCATTACAAGCACTTCACATCATATTGCACATGCTCCATAACAAAGCCAGACAAGGAGTTTTCATCATAGCCAGCACAGTATAGAGGACAGACACTCCATTTCTGCTTCTGCTTTTTTATATTATAAGACTGTGATGTTGTGACTTACAATTTAACTGTTCCCAAAGGAAAAAAAATGTGTCAGACGTGGTACTATATAGCTGGGTACAGCATCATAGTAGCGCTGCCACAGTTAGAAAGTTATTTCCCACTGGGCCTACTACTGCTTACAATGAGTGTGGTCACATTACTAATGATTCTTAAATAAAAGTTATGAAGTGTCAGTAGTTCCTTTTATATTGGTGCAACAGTCATGTTCATATAAATAACATAATGACATAAACTTAGTGTGCTGCTATATACTAGACTAGTAACTACAACATCATTGAGTGTGAAACATTTATTACAAAACTCATCATTGTGTCAAAAAAACTTCCTTAAAAATAAAACTACAATTTATCTTGTGACTGTTTCTCCTTGTTCTTAACATCTGTGAACAATACATAAGAGGACATAAACAACAAATCCAGTCACAAAGACTCAAAGTCACTCATCTGAAGCCAAACTGCCTCGCAGTTGCAGTTCAAGACAGAAATTAAAGTCGACCAAAACGATCCGGAAAATGTTCTGGCAACTTCGGTTTATCATCAATTAAATTTGAAAGTCAATTTCATTCAAAATAATGTCAAGCAAATTCATTTTTCATGTGCTGCATTTTAGTGGCCCACCGAGAGAGTAAAGAATTCACAAATTCCCTGCCTGCACGCAGTCTTTTTTCATCTCTTCCCTGAGATACATTTATGGTTCAACCGTCGGTAAAGTTGTGTTTTTGGTGCTTCAGCATCTACAGTTGCCGTCAGAAGTTTAGACAAACTCAACATGGGCAATTTTGGACATTAAATTATTTCTTTGAACTGTTCTTTCTCCAGTGATTAGCATATATCTTTAATTACTTTAAAAAACAAGAATTGTGTGCAAAAGTTCGAGTTTATTTTGGATTTTACCAAACCACACACCATGAAAAGTATACATACAGGCTTAAATATATGCAGGAAATTGGTTTGGAACAACCCAAGAAAGGCTCAACCTTGGAACACCAGGATCACTGTGCACAGTGAAGCCAGTTTTACATCAACCACAGACTGACAGAGTTTCAACCAAGAAAGAAATAAGTCAAAAGAAAAATCAACCCCTTCAAGTTCCATTGAAATTGCAGCTGCTCACTCCTGGAGGCTGCTTGGTGGGGCCTGGCGCCCGAGGCCGGGTCGGGCCCCTTCCGGGGGTGGGGTGCCCTCGGTCCTCTGGGACCACGGCTCGGTCCGCTCTGGTGCAGCTGGCTGCCGGCGGGGCCTGCAGGCTCGTCACTGCGGCCCTCTGTGGCTTCTGCACCGTGGTTGCTGGGTGACCCCACGTCTGGGGCTCTCCTCAGCTCTTTCCGGGAGGATGGCGCGGTTGCCTCGCCGGTGGTCCTCCACTCTGGTGGGCCTCTGGATGTCCGGGCCCGGGTCTCCTCTGCGCCCGCTTCATGCTTTGGGGGGGACCTGTGGCTCCTCACACCCACTAGCAGATCGTTACATGGAGAAACCTTTTGAACTTAAGCGCGCTCACGCACACAGGTGTACACACGGGTGCTCACATACACAACTATATCTTCCTTGGCTGCTACCTTAAAGCATATTGTGCACTGTCGGTCCTGCGTGCTGCTCAATAATAATAATAATAATGTAATGTATACTTTATTGATCCCCGTGGGGAAATTCCTCTCTGCATTTAACCCATTCACTCAGTGAAGCAGTGGGCTGCCATCGGGCGCCCGGGGAGCAGCGTGTAGGGACGGTACCTTGCTCAGGGGTACCTCAGGGTAGCCGTTCAGGGGAATCGAACCCCTGACCTTCCGATCACGGGGCCAACACTTTACCTACTGAGCTATCCCTGCCCTTTAGACAACTTCTACAAGTC
>VUQG01045081.1:44199-70232 GCA_015106755.1 Etia nguti | reverse complement strand
ACTTCCCTAGCAGCCTACCCTAACTCTAACCTTCAGAAATGAATGCCTAACCCTAAACCTTAGCCTAAACTTAACCATAACCTAATTGTAACCCTGACATTAAAACCACATTTGAGCCTCAAAAATGCCTTCAAGCATGTGGGGATGTGCATTTTGTTCCCATAAGTGACTGTTGGTGCCCGCAAGTATAGTAGCATGCCAATTTTCTGTCCTCACAAAGATGTCTAAACATGTACACACACACACAAACACACACATGGTGAAAACAACACCAATGTTATCAGAGGACTAACACTCCGCAGCACTTACTTGAACGTGTTTACAGCCAGACACCATAAAAAGGCAGCGTTATCTCACTTTTAACATATCCAGATGTCTATAAATTGGATTTCAGTTACTGTGTGTGTGTGTGTGTGTGTGTGTCTGTGTGTCTGTGTGTCTGTGCACCTCGCCTCATCACATTTTGTCTTGTGTGTGTTGAGGAGTTATCTGTTCTGCTGCCTTTCAGTATGCAGTTGTCACTCTTCCAATTGTTATTTCTCTCTTTAAGATCTCTGCAAATCACCATGTATTTAATATATTGGTTTACTGATTTATCTTTTCATTTGTCCACATAAGCATGTCTGCCTGATGTTATCCCAAAAGTCTAATCTCTGTAGGAAAGCTGTGCATAGCCTCAAAATATTCACAACAGAGAAATTATCATAAACATTAAACTGTCTCTAATGACTTATCTAAAGAAGCAGAACATAAATAAATATCCAAGTTTAATAAGAATAACTTCATACACCAGAAGTCAATTGCCAAGCTGATGTAAGTAAATACAGAAAAATACAAATTCTTTGCTGTTAATCTGCTCATGTACTCATATTAAGAGGTATTAGAGACAACCACTTCATCTATTATGAAATGGCATTTTCTGCTTATATAATGATGTTTTAACTGGGCTCAGTTTTACTTACAGTGCGTTCATAAGTGGGCACAGGCAGGGCACAGAGGTCAGAAACCACAAATTCAGACCCACAATGTCTGTCCTGAGACAAAATGTCAGACAGAAATTGGGCAAATGATTGTCTTTACGCACGTATCGAATTTCTTATGTAAACAAAAATATTTAGTTACCTCCTACAGAAAGTAAACTCAAGCATACCTTAACAATATGCCTGAAGGACTTGGGTTGGCTGTTGAATCATGGTCACAGAACAGCCTAGCAGCCCCAGTGCACCTTTAGAGGCTGTTTCTGTAAAATTAATTAACTATGTGGTATATTAGTTAATGTTAACAGAATACAAAAGATGAAGAAGAAATGAAGACAACCAGTTTACATAACTGTGTATGATTCCTGAACATTTTTCACCAGAGAATAAAGTAGATCAGATTTTTAGAACAACATGCTAAAAATAACCTGGTATATAAATCTTATACTTATTTCTAATGTACAGTGCAAACACCATTTATCAACATTATCAAAATACCAAAAATTTATTTGCACATTTAAATTGATAAGAAATAAAATGTTCTTGAACAAAACAAATATTTCCTCCTGTTTGTGTACAATAAATAACATTTACATCAATTCCTGGAACATAAATACAATAGGACAACATTTGATTGTGTAATAATTACTTGTGTTGATTACTTTTTCATAAAACAGAACTAATGATTGTAGATAAAGAGTAACTTTACTTTAGGCTAGCTAATAAAATTAAAGTGTTCTTTAAGGACTCGTTAAGGCTTGTTTTACCACAGTAACAACTCTTTTTTTTAAAAGTCCATTTAGTATTTCTTTGAATCTTTATAGAAAAGATTCAAAGACAAAAACAGTTTTTTTCTGTATGCTATCTCTCACTTGTTATTACTGTGTGCACAAATTTGCTCGTCATATTGCATATGATCTTTAAATAACTTAATGCCCCGTACTTTCAATCATTTGTGGCAGAACGCTGAGGTACAGTAGAGTACAATCTAACTGAACTCCTCTGGGATCTGTCCTGGTATCCTGAAACCAGTCTGTCCAGTATGATCCAGAGTGCCTCCAGAACTGGGAGTAGCAAAGCTTGGACGTGTCTCTAAACTGCAGCTGGTCCTGTTGAGAAACTGCAAGAAGTTCTCATGACCTGAGCCCTCCTGGCTGGACACTGGCAATTCCATTGGCCGAGTCGAGTAGCAGCGCCTTAGTTTACAAAGCTCTTCCCTAATCTGCCGATTTAGAAGCCCATAGAAAAAAGGGTTAATAGCAAATGAGGAATATGCCAGCCAGGTGACTGTTTCCTCCAGGTCATCGGGGATCTGGGGTGTTGCATCAAGTATCAAATGAAGGTGGAAGGCAAAATAAGGCAGCCAGCAGATTAGAAACTGCCCAACAATGACCACCAGAGTAAAAGCAGCCTTACCACCCCCGAAAGGCCGGTCTCGGGTAATCCTGCGTGGGGCATTGCGAGTTGTAATGATGGTAGTCTGACTGTTTATTGAGTCAGAGCGATGCTTCAGTTGACTGTTTGTCCAGGAGGGCAGAGGTCCATGTTGCCGGGCAGCCACACGGGCCACTTTGTAGACATTACAGTAGACAGCAAAAATCACAACTGCTGGCAGACAGAAACAGGTGACACTGAAGAGCACAGAGAAAATACGCCTGTGGTCACTGTTGCTCCAGTACAGTGAGCAGTGTGCTGCACTGAGGGAGGTCAGGCTGCCATAAGACGGCCATCCAAACACAGTAGACAATCCCAGCCCTGCAGAAGCGACCCACACTATCACCATCACAGCTGCAGTCAGCTTCAGCGTCATCTTGACCTCATATCGCATGGGGTGAACAATGTAGTAATAACGCTCCACGCTAATAGCTGTGATGGTGAAGATAGAGGCTGCTATGAGGATTACATTGAGGAAGACATAGATCTGGCACTCCAGCACAGTGAACACCACACCAGCAAAGTACGAGGAGCTGGACACAATGCCAAGTGGCATGATCAAGATAGCACACAGAAGGTCCACTGCACAAAGATGACACACAAAAACAAATTTCCTGAGATGAGGGGCTTTGATGACAACCACAAGAACAGCAGTGTTGGCCAGAAGTGCCAGAACATTTAGGGTCACCATGAAAAATAATCCTGTGAGGTCCTTGAGACGTGTTTGTGGGTTGGGAACATTTCCCAGGTGTCTGCTGGGAGCAGAAGGCTCTATTGGCCAAGCAGCGGTGCTTTCACTGTACTCAGTCACAAATGAACTGTTCTCTTCCATGATTCATAATAAAGATTTTGGAGTTAAGATCTGTATTCCAGTGTCTCCCATTGTTAAGCGATGAGGCCAAAGAGTTCTTCAGACATCAAAAGAAATACACCTCAGTTCTGTAAATACAAAATGAAGAAAATAATGAATATATCAACGGCAAATTCTTTGATAGGAATGGGGCCTTTTCACAAGTAGCTATATTGATTACAGTAAGGACAAAGAATGGTAACAATACATAGATCATCACTATTAGATCATCACTGAATGATGAATTCTAAACATGTTTCCAACTTTAAACCTGCATTCCTAAAACACAGCTTTCCATATGTAGTCTCAAGGCATGAGTTGAGATAACCCTAAGGACATCGCTACAACGTCATTAGCCATTTAAAAAAGCACATCCAGAGCCACAAAAGGCATTACACACAACGGTTTTTAAGGTACTAACTGATTAATTATACTAAAATATTAAATTTATTGTCAAATTGATCATAACTCATATCTGACATACTCTGCAGTGTAATATATAAATACAAACATCCAGGAATAATCACTACAACCTTCATCAAAACACAAAGACATTCACCTTATTAGTTAGACTGTTTAAGATGGGACACATTTTGTCTCTATAGTGAGGGAGAAACATGATCAATAGGAATAATTCATGGAGGACACTGTGTTTCTCCTCCATCCATCCCCATCCTTTAGAAATGAAAGATAATGAGCGTGCTTGTTTTAGCCCAGCTGCAGTGAACTGCCTGCATTGATTAGTATGTGTTCAGTGTCACCCTTCACCATACCATCAAAGAGGAGACCTTAAACCAGAACACGTCGGACCCCTAATCGCCGAGCAAGCTAGAAATAGTATATAAAACAATGCAGGAAATGTAACATTAATGCGTTTACATTTACTTTCATGTCTGTGCTGCCTTTCATGTGTCTCCCCATAAATGTATCTAACTATCTTGTTCTGATAATCATAATCAGGTTTCAGGCTGTGGAGGACGCTGTGTCCTAAATACATGTGCTCTCTATCCACCGGTTATCCACTGATTCTCTGCCACTGTAATCTTCTACGGTGGACAGCTATTGGCATGCCACGTTTGCACTGAGATTTATCCCCAGGAAGGACTAGTACATGTACGTTCTCATACACATTATGTAAGGGTGTCCTCGTTCTCATCATGTCCAGCTGCAGTCCACAAATTACATCTGAACTGGTTTATCTTTTCTAGCCACTACTCAGTTTCACTTTGATTCTCCGAAACATTTGTAGTTATTTTACATTTATTTTTCATACGTTTGTCTGATTTTATCACTCCTCTTGTTTTTTGTCAAATAAATCCCTTTTAAAAGCCAAAAAAGGTCTTAAAAACCATTTTGATGTATTTAAGCTTACATAATGTTAGTGATAGGCATTTATTCCATTATCTGAGTTTTCTGTTAAATTTGAATTGCACAAATATGCAATTTATTTTTTTTCAGAAGTGTTAAAGAGTTCTAAACTTAATGCAAGAAATTGAAAATGATGAACAATTTTAATTAGATTTAAAAATTAGGTCTCCAATAACTGTTAACTAAGCTTATTCTGTTACAAAATGAATGACCCTTCAACATGCAGCTGCAAAACTCCATCCATGTGCTACAGCACGTTGAAATGCTGAAAGTTCATAAGTTTAGGTTAATAGTTTCATTCATTCATTCATTATAATAAATTCAGTAGAAGGCAACATTTCATCAGCTTGTAATGTACTTGGACTTTGTGGGTTTTAAACGCGCAGTGAAGCCTATGAATTGATGCACAGTTATATTCTTAACTAGCATCATCTATCTGGTATTTCTGAATGCGTCATGACATAATTTGAAACACTTTTTTTTTTTTTTAAATTTCTGGCATGGCTCAACCTGGTGTTAAACTTCCTCAACTTCAAGAAAAAAAAAATTAAGGCAGTTTCAATGAGATTTGTTAAACAAATTCTAACAATTTCAGGAAGTGTTACACAACTAAACGTCTCAACCATTTGATCTGATAGAACTAAATAAATCAATGAAATAAGTAAATATTAAAGTAAAATGAAACACTCAAGATTCTGTTGCATTTTACTTTAAGCAATGAATCAAACAAATAGAATAATAGATATTCTTTCACATCAAAGTTAAGAGTTATATATTCAAATAGCTATATACTTACATCAAGCACTTTCATTTTGAAAATTGGAGATTCTTAAAAAGTTCTTGTAAAGTAGAAATCTTCCAAAACACTCTGATGTTTCAGAAACTTTAAAAAATCATCAAATTCAGTACTCAGGTGCTGCAGGTGCATAATGGTGCACCGGGAACTATCCTGCTGTGTTCCAACTTCTCATGAAAACAGCTGATTTCCAACAGGAAAAGAAAAAAGGCTTTTGAGGATTGATAGAGGATCCCTGGGTTGACTGAGGGTATCAGAGAGAGGTGATGTGCTGTGAGTCCACTGAGGCAGCCCAGCTAGCCTGAGGGAAAGGAGGGGGAGGAGGAGGGCGAGGAGCCAGCCTTTGGTTGTTCAAATCACATCTTTCAAGTGAAGATGACTGCATCAAACCGCCTCCCACTGACATTAACCATGTCCACACACACTGTCTTTCATCAGTCAGTCAGTATGTGGCTGTGACTGTTACACACTGTTCTTGCTCTTACACTTGCTCCTCTATTCTCTTCATAGCTCCAGAGAACGAGGACACTGGTGTATTACTTGAATGTAATGACTCATTTACCATTTAACACACAATACTTCCTTCATTTAGTTAACTGAGTTTCTTTTTTTTTCTTTACTAAAGTAACAGTCACCTTTCACAACCAGTGGAGTAGATCAATACTACAACAGGGGAAAGAGAGGTCAGTACTGACATCTGTTGGCTGAGGAGGAAACAATACTGTAGGTTACTGTGCTGGTGGATAAAAATTTCAAATAACTGAAAAAATATCAGCTGCAAAACTTTATTGTTTGTTAGAGTGAAGCACTGAAAACACTTGACAAACATTTTGAAACAATTATCACATACAGTATACCTTAAAACACAGTATTACCTGCAATGTTGGAATGAACAACAGGGCAAAAATGAGATCCCTGTCCTACTCGCACATATAAAGGTCAGCTGACTAACTGATTCTAGCTTAACAGGTTATTAACCAATAACCACTGTCTTAAATACAGTAAGAAAACCTAAATAAGAACACTTGTTTACAGTATTAATGATTACATATGTGGCAGTTTATAGTGCTATCGAATGCCTGGGTGTGGCCGCCAGGTGACACACTGAAAACAATCTAACAGACATTAACTGCTGTCAACGTAAAAATATATATACTTATCATTCTTAAAAAATAAAGTACTAGATTTTGATGCTGAACGAACTATAGTGGATCAAAAAAGGCAATCTGTGACCTATTTCTATCAGACATGACATACGTGTGACCAACAGACCAAGACAGAGGTGAACGACTATAACTGAGAGTCACTTGTCATTGCGCCGTCGTCAGGCAGAAGCGAGGCATCTTGGCAAAAGCTTTGCTCAGCATTAGCTCTGTTTTCTATTTTACCCAACCCCAGTCTTTTCTTCAATAATTTATCCTCATTGTTCAACTTTGTGCGGATTGCGGTTTTTATTTGGCTGCTGTCAACACTGAACTTGGCTGCCACATGATCTGCAGGAAAGAAACAGAAACCTCTGGTTATCAAATTTGTACATACAGTGGTGTGAAACAGTGTTTGCCCTCTTCCCGATTTCCTAGTGTTTTGCATATTTGTCGCACTTCTATGTTTCAGATCATCAAACAAATTTTAATATTAGACAAAGATAACCCACGTTTTTAGATAATGATTTCATTGATTAAGGGAGAACAGTTCTCCAAACCTACCTGGTCCTGTGTGAAAAAGTAATGGCCCCTCTCGTTAAATCATGAATTTACTATGATTAACCACATTTTTTTGGAAAGTGCTTTACTAAAGACACTCAGGCCTGATTACTGGCAGACCTGTTGAATCAAGAAATCACTTAAATAGAACCTGAAGCAGACTAAAAGTTCTCAAAAACAACACATCATGATCTAAAGAAACACCTGAGAAACAAAGTCAGAGATATCCATCAGTCTGGAAAGGGTTACAAAGCCATTTCTAAGGCTTTGGGACTCCAGTGAACCAGAGTGAGAGCCATTACACACAAATGGAAAAACTTGGAACAGTGGCGAAGCTTCCCAGGAGTGACTGGCCTACCAATATTACTCCAGGAGCACATGGACGACTCATCCAGGACAACATTAAGGAACCACAGGCTTCACATGTCTTAGTTAAGGGGCTGGGGCTGTTTGGTGCCTCAGGACCTGGAAGATCTGCCGTGGTAAATGGAACCATGAATTCTGCTGTCTACCAAAACATCCTGAAGGAGAAGGTCTGGCCATCTGCTCCTGACCTCAAGCTGAAGAGCAATTCAGGACAATGATCCAAAATACCCCAGCAGGTCCACCTTTGAATGGCTTGAGAAAAACAAAATGAAGACTTTAGAGTGACCCAGTATAAGTCCTGACCTGAATCCGACTGAGATGCTGTGGCATGACCTTAAAAAGGTGGTTCGTGCTCGAAAACCCTCCAATGTTATTAAATTACAACAATTCTGCAAAGATGAGTGGGCCAAAATTCCTCCACAGTGCTGTAAAACTCTCTACTTTTAAATCCATCTGTTCAGAACTGCTACCCTTCATTATAACTTGGTCTTTGTCTGTTGTTACCTTGATTAGTTTTATAGTGGTTATTTTATTTCTTTTACCTAATGTTTTTATTTTGCTGTACTAATGTAAGGTGACCTTAAGGGTCATTAAAGGCACCTATAAATAAAAGGTATTATTGTTATCATTATTAATATTAATATTTGTATTATTATTATTATCATTATTATTATTATCATTATTATTATTGAGACTCGTTGCCAGTTTTCGCTAATGCTTGATTGTAGTTGTTGCTGCTAAGGGTGGCACCAACCAGTTAGTAGTTTTAGGGGGCAATCACTTTTTCCCACAGGGCCATGTAGTTTTGGATTATTTTCTCCTTAATAATAAAAATCTTCATATAGAAACTGCACTTTGTGTTATGTTTGTCTGATATTTACATTTGATTGATGATCTGAAACATTAAAGTGTGACAAACATACAAAAAAATAGGAAATCAGGAAGGGGACCAACACTTTTTCCCACCACCGTATATAGCATTTACAAAGAAGGCTGATGTTTCTAAGGCATCCTTCATGTTCCTTTGCTTACCGATTAAACTTTTCAAAATCTCAGGTGGGAGCTGTGGCTTGTGGCAATCCTCTCCTGTAAAAGTATTCCTACGGCCCTGCAGAGAGTGGGTGGCCAGCGTTTCTCTGTCAAAAAGTATCATGAGCAGGGCTGAAGTGTACTTCTTGTAGTCTGCAATTTCTGCAATGCGCTCATAAAGATTTTTTGGCACTCGAAGATTCTCTGAGAGATAGAGGAAGTTGTGGTCATCCTGAAAAGAAAAAGAAATATCTGTTATATCTGTTTCATTAGCGTTTGACCCCAAATTAACCACTTTTAAAATAACAAATTACTGCTAGCCTACCCGAGCTTAAAAACAATGAACATTTTAAATGAGCACCAATGACATAAAACTTGTTATAAGATAACAAAATGTTATAAACTGATCAATCTGCCAACTCAGCTATGCGAAGAAGGTACAAAGTATACAGCACACAGGAGCGCTGACCTCTGGTATATTATGAAGTGTTCTCATTTCTGCCTCAGGCTCAGTCAGGAAAGAGATAGTTTCATCTGAGTTTTGTGGCGCAACTGCTGCTTCGCCTCCGTGGAGAACATGATCCAGGGTGACCCGCAGTTCATGTGCCGTGTGCCTCATCTGCATCATGAGAGTGTTCATCTCTGAAAAACGTTACAAACCACTGAAGTAAAGCCGACACATGGTGAAGATATTCATCAGATAAATTATTTCATGATATGTTTACAGCATAGACTTAGACAGAAAATTAAAAAGACTGACGGGATCAAATGTTTCCCTCCGCACATGTTAGCGATGCACTAGACAGTTACACAGACGAGTACTAAATTTTCTTTTAAACTGGCAACTTGTTAAATATTCTACATATATATCTATATATATATACTCTATATCTTTATAATACTCTACATATTTTTGCACTAATTGTAGTTAAATTTGCTCTATTTAAACACGGACAAATGCTATAAACTTTTTAAAAAAAAACACTTAACAATTGGGTTTGTTAGTCAGTTTGACTTGAACTACTGTGCACTGGACTGTGTGTAGCAGCAGTTAATTACTGTACAGTACTTGAGCAAAAGCTCTTGAGGTACCCCTCATTTCTTTATATTTTGTTAGAAAAATGGAAAACAGCTGCAATGAATTACTGAAATGTGCAAACACACATGGAAATACAGTATAAGAGGCAAAAACAGCTTTCTTGTCATTTAAGTAATCTTCAGGAAAAGTTCTCCAGGCCTCTTGAAGGAAGCTCAAAGCTCTTCTTTGGATGTTGGCTGCCTTTTGTTCCTTTCTCTGTTTTCTCTGTTGCACACCGCTTCAGTAATATTTGCTCTGTCAAGGCCAATCCATGACCGTGTGTTTGGAATCATTGTCAGTATGAAAAATGAAGCTGTTGCCAATCAGACACTTTCCAAATGGTACCGCGCTGTTCTTCTACTCACAAAGTTTGACTCAAAAAAATTCAAATTTCCCATACCCATTTTCCTTCCTTATGAATGGCTTCTTGACAGCCACCCTCCAGCTGAGACTATTTGTGATGAGGCTTCAGTGAACAGTAGATGGATCAACTGAAAGGCCAGATGCATCTCCTCAGATCTTTTCTGACTTTTTTCCTATTTATTAAGGACATGACTTTCATATACTGTAGATATTTTTCTAAGGCCTGACACTTCTTTTGTCCTCTGCTTATCCAGTTACCACAAATTCTATAAGGACACACTTCCCACCATGTTGAGATGTACCAACTTTTAAGCTCTGTGGGAATTACCATGATGGTGCAAAAATACTATTTTATGCCCATCAACATGAATTAACTTTGGCATATTCACATCATTTAACTAAAGAAATGGGAACAAATTGCATGTTCTCACCACAGGCTGCTAATAACAAAGAGAGTAAAGATACAATTTAAAAGGAACTCTTGCTAAGTTGTCTGGAAAGTGTAGTCACAACACTGATTTGTCTCATCACTTGGGTGCCTTTTTATGCTTGAATGATTCATAGGACAGTCTTAAGTGGATTAACAAAGACGAAATATTTCCTTGGAATTGCCAAGTACAAGAACTCAACTGAAAATGAGTGAAAAAGCAGCCAGTGACCAAAGAAAAACTTTGGTGAAAGAGCTTCCTGCTCAAGACGACTTTTTAAACAATTACAAGAAGGTATAACTCTCAGGAAGAAAAATACAAAGAAATGCGGGATGACTCATTCCAAATTGTCTTTGTAGCATTTAAACCAGTTTTTAGCGTAATGTGTGTGCTACAATCAAATTATTGTGGTCTTGACAGTATTTTTTTTAAGGATATTAATTAATTGATTGATTAGTTATTTTTTTCCCACCCACCTTTGAGTTCCCTCAGCTCTCTCTCTGCCAAAATTCTGCATCTGCGTTCATATTTCAGTTGTGCCTGCAGCTGCTCTATTTTCATGAGAAGGCTGATGGTGTCTGTTCTGATTCCCGGGCTTGCAACATTTTCTTCATCAAATTCAATAGTGTCAAGCTACCACAAGAGAAGAAAAAGAAAACATAAAGAAAATCCAAGTTATACACAAGTTGTTTATTCTGACAATTAAACAATGAACTCTCACGTCATTGTTGGGATAAGGTGAGTAGCTGGCCTCTTCATGGAGCCTGAACTTATCCTCGCCTGAATGACAGCCAAACTCTTGCGCATCTGTAACGTTATCGATCTTTATCATCTTCATGGGCGGCTGTGCTGGAGTAGCACCTGCGTCTCTCTTGGGTGGCATGGTGGTGAAAAACAATCTGGGAAGAGTAAAAAGCACGTTGACACACCAAGTGCTGCTGCTTTTCTGCACAGGACGAACTCAAAGTTGGAGCCAAACTTTTTTTCTTTTTTTTTCACTCACTCAGCGACGATCTGTGCTCGTTTTAAACTCCCCCATGCAAAAACAGAGAGAGGGGGAAAAAAGGTTTGCAGTCAACCTTGCATCCCCCTCCCGCTGTCTCATCCCCCCGCCTCCTACCTACTACTAGCCTCCAGCTGCTGGAGCCAATGAGTGATGCAAACTGCATTTCAATAGATGTTCAAATACACGTGATATTTACTGTGCGATAGTTTAGAGGAGCCTCACCTCAGGTTGAGCTCAACGACAAACTGTAAACACAGTCACTGAAGACAAAGGCAGTGCAGTACATGGAAATACTGCGTAGTAGAGGAAGTAGTAATACTACTGCAGTAGTACAGTACATAGATCCTGATATAATTTGGGCATTTTTTTAACCGTCGCGCATAACATTTTCGATTAAATATGTGTGAAATACTAATCCTATGTTTACCTTTCACTGTGTGTGGCGCGCACATTTATGGGATTACCGTCTTGTCAAATGCATATTTTTACAATTATGTGCGGAACAAAGCTGCGAAAACTTATTCCCCGAGGGAAGTATTTCGCCCCAGCACAATTTCCTGTTCATCGAAATTCCTAAATGGGCCAATTAAAATCCAGAATTTTAATATAAGGCGTGACATCTTAGAGTGAACGTGACTATTAGCCAATCAGTGTGCGCTCGTGGCCCATTTGAGCTTCCTAGTTTGGTTGCAGTCTACCCATGTGGGTTAAATGTTGACTTGCGGCTTGAGAAAGTTGAAGAGTTAACTCTGCATAACTGTTGTCAGTTTTGCAACGCTGCTTGTTGCGTTTCGTCATGTCTTCATCATTCTTTATAAAAACAAAGGAAAACCCCAAGTTTGCCAAGAAGGGGAAAAATACGGCGGGAACGAAGCGAAAGGTAGGTGAATTGAACTGTTAGCGGGTAAGCTAAACCACAGGGATGACTCGTGGCTTCTTAGCTGATTTCCACTCTTGTTTTAACGCTTTTATTTACGCTTTTGGGGTAAATACATGGTATTTTTCCACCTCTTTCGCAGGGTGATGTGGATCCTACCGGAAAAGGCAAAGTACGAGCAAAGAAATCGAGCTCGAAATATAATGAGGAGATTTCCAGCGACTCAGAGACGGAGAGGTGCGTTTTCAGTGGGGGTTATAAATTAATCACAAGCTTTTGGCCTCTAAATAAAAGCACGAGTCTTAGTGATCTTTGTGATGATTTGTTTTTTTTCAGTGCCACAGCGCCAAAGAAAAGGCAGTCCACCGAGCAGATTGAGTATGAGGAGACTCCACAGGAGAAGAAGCTGAGATTAGCCAAACTTTACCTGGAGCAGCTCAAGGAAGAAGGTAAACTTGTGTCATTTACACAGGCATTGAAATTCATTACTGCAGACAGTGACAGAATGTATGAAATGAATTCTTCTTATCTTCAGAGGAAAAGAAAGCAGAAGAAGCCTCCTTTGAGACAGATCTAATTGCAGGAAGACTTAAAGAAGAAGTGGTAAGAAGTTTCCGTGTGAGCCCGTTTGATTGGTAGTAGTAGTAGTACCGGGGTACCTTACATGACTTGGTTATTACACCCCCAGTTGCATGTGTTAAGGTATGTCTCTGCGTACTAACATTTACTCAGATTGTCCCCTCGCAATGAAAATATCTAGTTGCCAACTCTACACCTAACATTACAAACTGTTGATCCCGTTTTAAAGGCCAGATGTTCTTTACATCATGCTGTCATTAATTTCATTCATCCTGTCATCATTTGAGATTTCACTTCCGGTCGATTTACACTTGCTCCTTGTGTGAATGGATCGCTCTATGCTGGGTAGTAACACAAGTCCTCCTGAATATGCAGCAGAAATGCTCTCCGAGCTTTTACTTATAACTGCCAGTGCAACCTCCACTATTTGTGTATTAATATGTGTTGGGGGGGTTTGCAGGGGCATAACTAAGATGCTAGTTGCACTGCAATAATATTACAAAAGGGTTTCTGTGTTTGCTGAAATGCGGTTATTTTCTATGGAATTTTCATGATTCAAATTATGGATATGAAAGAGATGCATGGAAGTAAGATGACAGACAACTGATTTAGACTTGTGCTGAATCTTTGTAGAGCCTAAGATGTAACCTACATAAGATGCTAATGCTGTTGCCAGCATTCATTCTTTTGTGTGTTTTATGGGTTAATTACCTTGTGGTTGTGTCCTAGTGTTTTATCTCCACTTTTTGTGGTCAGTTTTTTGTTTTTGTTTTATTTTTTTACTGGCGGCAGACGTATTTGATGATATCTGTGGGTCCTTATATTGTGGCGATAATTATTATTCTCTCAATTCCAAAAAGTTGATTCTGTTTATCTGGACGTAGTGTTTTCAGTGGGAGAAACATTTTGTCACTCATCCAAGTGACTTCTTCAGTCTCTGAAGACTGACATGACTTCTTCAGAAGTCACTTGGATGACTGAATTGACAGTACTGAACAGGTTGATCAACATAGTGGTAGACTACACTTCAGGGTTTCAGAGGGTTTTGCTGTTATGACATTCCTATGGCATAGATTCAACTCAGAAGTCTAAATCAAATCTTAATAAGGTTTTGTTTTTTTGTTCCTGTGATTTTTCAAAGTTTAGAAAGGCCACAGTTTAGTTTTGGTTTCATAAGACAATCTTC
The DNA here is from genome assembly GCA_015106755.1 of Etia nguti. NCBI lineage: Eukaryota > Metazoa > Chordata > Actinopteri > Cichliformes > Cichlidae > Etia > Etia nguti. Next base: position 56,192 of record VUQG01045081.1, on the reverse strand, counting down.
TCTAAATTAAAGAATGATTGATGTAAAAATGTTCATGTGGTCTTCTGGGTTGCAGTTCAGTAATTTACAAGAATTTGCAGCTTTACATCTTATGATCAGATGCAAGGAATATTTTGGTTTTGCTCTATCACGTCACTCAGACTTCTGAAGCCTTTCGTCTCATCGATACTGTTTTTTGTTTGGATTTACTGTATTTGATTTGCTGGACTTGTGTTCATAATATTGATATTTCTGTGGATGTGAGTTATTTTTTTTTCTTCTCTCTTCAGCTTGAACAGAGAGGAAAGCTTCAGCGGCTCATCGCCAAAGATGTAATTATGAGAATTTTCATCCTTTTAATCGCGCTGTTTGTCTAATAACAAGTTTAATGTCATTTAGTTCTGTGTGTTTTTTGTTTCCTTGTTTTTAGCTCATACCACCGGATCCTTCAGAGATCAGGATGTTCAGAGGACACAAACTTCCAATTACGTGCCTGGTCATCTCTCCAGATGACAAGTACATCTTTTCAGCTGCCAAAGACTGCTCCATCATTAAATGTTAGTGTATAGTTAATCCTGATAAAATGTATTATTTTAACTCCTGTCATGAAAACAAATTCAAATTATTTCACAGTTGTGAAGGCTAATACTTTAATAATAATTTAAAAAATGTTGTCCTTAGGGGATGTTGAGAGTGGTAAAAAACTACATACAATACCCGGTGGAAGGAAGGGTACAGAGGATCGCCATGTTGGACATACAGCCCACATCTTGTGTGTGGCCATATCATCGGATGGCAAGTACTTGGTGAGTAGTTCTCCCCCAGCAATTCCTGCTTTTACCAATTTTGGGAATCCAGCATATTCCATCTTTCTTACCAAAGTGTGACTTTAACGTCTTTGTTTACATATTTTTAGGCCACTGGAGACATGAACAACCTGATCATGATTTGGGAGGCAGAATCGTGTAAACATTTGTATAAATTTACAGGACACAAAGGTGCTGTGTCGGTATGTTCTTATTTATTTTTCCCCGTCACTAGTTGGCTACAATTTTGACATTTTAACATCTCAGCTGTGTGTAGGTGAGGCATGTAGGCGTGTAGTTCTCTTACAACACAATCTTCTTTTTCTTTCACAGGGCCTTTCATTCAGGAAGGGGACTCATGATCTGTACAGCGCCTCTCATGACCGCTCAATCAAAGTGTGGAATGTGGATGAGAATGCATATGTAGAAACTCTGTGAGTGACCAATCAGAAAATAATTTCTCACATTCGTTTGGCTCTAACGCGTGAAATTAACGGTGACTTTAAATTCCTGTAGCTTTGGCCATCAGGACTCAATCACAGGACTGGACAGCCTGAGCCGTGAGCGCTGTGTGACTGCAGGAGGGCGGGACGGTACTGTACGGGTGTGGAAGATAGCCGAAGAGTCTCAGTTGGTGTTCCATGGCCACGAGTGAGTCTCTTGACATTTCTCATCTATACTTCTGTGTGTTGCTTGTTCGCACCAGTGTGCACAAATTCAGGTGCTTTGTTTGTTTTTAGATTTATATGAAAGCATTTAATAATTGCACAGAAATGTTCTTAGCCTGCATTAAAAATGTATGCAAAATTACCATCGGATTCATGAGATTGAATTGATAGAACCTGAGAATGAAGCCAGTGTGTTTCCACAGGAGTGGTGATTGTCATATTTATTTATTTTTTAAACACAAAAAGTGATGCTCTGCTGAAATGACAAGTATACTGAATATTCTTTCCCCCAAGACAAAATGTTGACATTGTAGTTGGTGTGAAAAAAGACTTAGCAGAACATAAGAAAGAGAAGACAGCACCTCATCTGTCGGCTTGAGATGAGAAATTCATGGCAAATATTGAAAAACATCCAATAAATAGTTAAAATAAGATAACTAATGCATATGAAAAATGTTAAAGTCTACACATTCTCATTTTTTTTTGTTCTTTATAGGCAATTTAATATTTTATAATGTTGTATTTAATTCAAAATTTGAGCATTTTTGACTTGTGGTGTTTTGGAAAAGTGTAAATATTGACCAAAACAGAAGAAATGATAAAGAAATTTTGTGCTAATAGACATGGTTTACGTGCACATTTGTTCACAAGCACTGTTTGTGAATCAATCACATTTTACTTTTTTGGCCAGGAAAAATAAATTAATAAATCTAAAATGACAAACCACTAGGAAATTATTTTTGGACACTGCAAATGTCAGCAAAACCACAAGAAGAAAGAAATGGCTCAGTGGTGTAGTTGTTAACACATTAACCTTACACGCAAAAGATCAGTTCAAGACCGAGAGCAAACACAAACCCAGAGTCAAGCTACTCCGAGAGCCAGACCCAGGCTGGATAAATGTTGTGTCAGAAGGTATCTGGCTGTGCCAAATCATACATGCAGATCCCATCTGCTGTGGCAACCCCTTTGGGAAATAAGGGAGCAACCAAAAATGGCCAAAAATCAACACACAATTTCTCATGGATTATGTTGCTCTTCTGCTGCTGGCATTGTACCATATATATAAAGTTTCAAACATGAAAAACATCAACTTGAGAGTGTTACTTGTTACTCCCTTTTTGACTGCTGCTTGGTTTTTATTGTCCCACTAGCATTAAACATGTTTTGTCTGTTGGTTGGTTTATATAAAATCCTTTAATATTAGAAGTATTGGAGTAATTTTTAGTCTGAAAATTTAACATTACAGCTTGATTTGGTTTAGATATACATATTTATTTATGCTCTATTTTTCTTTAAGCATACAGTGAGACTGACGACTCTGATTTTGTTGTCTTTTCTTAAGGGGTTCAATTGACTGTATCCAGCTCGTAAATGAGGAGCACATGGTAACAGGCGCAGATGACGGGTAAGACTTTGCTGCTATTTCTATGCTCATTTAGTTTCTTTCTCTTCATTTTTGTTTTATTCAGGGCGTAATGGTGTGAACTAACTAATTCATATTTCTCTCAATTTTCCTGACGACCTCAGCTCTGTGTGTCTTTGGAGTGTCAACAAGAAAAAACCTCTCAGCACAGTGAAACGGGCCCACGGTTGCCATGGTGATGCAGGGATCGAGCAGCCTCATTGGGTCTCTTCAGTGGCGGCACTTCAGAACTCTGATACTATTGCCTCAGGTGCCTATAGCTGTGAGAAACCTCTTCTCGTGCTTTTCAGTAACACATGAACCTGTTTTCATACGCAGGATAATGTAAATAAAGTGTTTCACAGGTGATTGTTTGAATGCAGATGTACTCAGTGCAAGTAATAAATTAATTCCTGATGAAAAGGACATCAAAGTAATACATCAGCGTAGGCTGGCGTTTAAGTAAGCAGTCATTGTGACGATTTGGCTTTTTTTTTTATAAATGGATCCTCCTTTCAGGTTCCCACAACTCAGAGGTTAATGTGTGGAAGTGTGGCCAGAATTATCGTGGGCTGGAGCCTCTGTTCAGTGTACCAGTGGTAAGCAGTTAACCCTTTCCTCTCCTTTAAATTAAAAAAAAAAAAAAAAAAAGTTACATCAATGTTTATTTTCTTTCCCTGCTTTCCTTTCCTGCCTAGTCTGGTTTCGTCAACAGTTTGAAGTTTTCAAGCTCTGGTCAGTTCTTGGTGGCAGGAGTTGGACAGGAGCACAGGTACATTCCTACTCATGTTTCCATAGAAACTAAAGTTCCTGAAAACTAATGAATGTCAGCGTAAGTTCATGTTCAGTGGATAAAACATCCACTAGGTGGCAGTGTTAATCCATCTTTAACGTTTTAGAATTTTTAGGTTTCTTAAGTCCTGACTTGGCCTCATTCATAGAGTTATGCAGTTACTAACTGAAGGTAACCCAGGAAGTATGATGTTGGATAATGTTACACTTGTGTAGTATTTTTGATCAGTTTAGCTGAATGCAAGGTCAAATAAAATGTGCAAATAAAATCTGAGAGACTATCCCAGCTACCATAGGGCGAACTGTTCTCTACAGTACAGTTTAATGAATCCAAAACCAAGTCCGACAGTTATACGATTTTTAAGACTAATACCAATATTGATTCAGATTTTTGTAAATGGCTGATATTGCAAAGTGTTGACCAATTACTCATTTGCTCTCTAGATCAGCTGTTGCTGATCCATCTCTTGCTTATAGGGAAGTTGCAGATTGCCTTCATATGCAACATCAAAACTTATACCATGGCTGAAGGGATCTTATCTCTTCTTCACTTTTTAAATGTTTATCAGTTATTATAAATACCAAAACCTAGGGATCAGGAAATGCCAAGCTTATATATCAGTCAGACTAATTGTGCCTCCACAGATGTGCAGGTTACTCATGCTGTGTGCATTAATGCTGCCCTATGGCAGTGTTTTTAAATTGTGCACTGATAACACTTCAGGTGGTCCCCCACCCTTTTTATTTCCAAAGGTGCAATATCTGTGTTTTCCAAAAAAGTTTTATTGGAGCACTGGAGAGGTGTTTTTTGGGGTTTTGTTTTTTTGTTTTTTTCCACCTTACCTGAATCCATCTTAGATGAGCTCAGGCTCAGAGACAGCTTCTGCATTTCTCAATCACTGTTTATTCCCTCGAGGTTTTTGCTTTGCATGCTAGAGTTTTAATGAGCTGACAGTTTTCAGGAGTGTGCCTGAGCCTGTGCATTGATTTCTACTTCAGAATTGTCTGTTTCCAGCACGGTGTTGCCTGAGGACCCACAGATCACAGACATTAATTACTGGTTTTCAACCTTTGTGTAAAGAGATTTTTCCGGATCTCTGATTTTTAATGTACCATAGATGATGAAATTCTTTGCAGTCTTATATTGAGAGTGGGCAACCCACCCTCAGTTTGTCTTCTGAAAGCCTCAAGCTTACTGTGGTCATCTTTTAATGCAAAATGTTTATGACCTGTTACCAGTTATTAGATTTAAACAATTTCTCCAGTGTTTTATTACTCCATCTCTCCTTATTTATTTATTTTTTTAAATCAGCAATCCATATGGTGGTTAATGATTATCTTCAGTGAACTGAGAAGTGTTAAAAATAATGATTTGTAAATAAATCTTTGTTTTGTTTACAGATTGGGACGATGGTGGAGACTAAAGGAAGCCAAGAATGGAATTTATGTTATTCCTCTTAAAAGGAAGCCTTCTAATTCAGAGGAGACCAAAATCGCTGAATAGAAAACAAATGTTTAAATGCTTTTCCTTTTTTTGTAAATTAAAGATTAAAATAAAACTCTCCGTATTTTTTTTATTTTTTTTACTTTAAAAAATCCAGACAGTATCTGTTCATACAGTTGTTGCCTGTCGATTTTTCTTCCTCTTTTTATTAAAAGGCAATAACAGCTTTTGGTTTAGTGAAGAAGTCAGAGCGTTGTTGGTGAGGCGTCCCTGCATAAAAATGAAGTGCGAAGAGGCTGAATTGTAGGAGAGGGAAAAAGACTTGCTGGTTCTATTTTGTGATCATAAAGTTCTCAAGTGTCATGGTGTTCAATGAAAGTTAGGCTGTAAGTGTGTCTGGCAAAGCGATGAGTGCTTCTGTGTGTAGGGTATTGGAGGAGTCAGATAAGAAGTTGTGAATCATAGATGGTAGAAGACCAGCATATCATTTAAATCTCATAAAAATGTAATTGAAAGGATATTGGCATCTTTTAGTAATAAGAAAAAAAAAAACAGTCTACAGCTTATTTCTACTTTTAGATGGCTTGCTTTACTTGACATTTACTTGGTATTTACAGGAGGAAAAGTGCACAAAATCTTTTAATTATACAAGTGATTTGTCAGACCAGCCTCGGGGACTGCAAGCTGTTGACTAGTGACATTATGTCAGTGACAGTTATTGTTATATAATAACCAAGAATCGCCTGTTTGGTATTCGCACAATCTTCAGTCATCCTGCAGGTGTCCTCTTGGACCCTGGTGGACATGTTGATGCCATTGTCATTAGGAATCGTTTTTATTACTCATCCCTTAATTTTGTATGACATATATAGGGGGGAAAAACAGTATCTTCTTTCACAGTTAAACATGCAGACAATGACATTTACATTTTTAATAAAGTCACTTCTGTTTGTGCTGCAGGCAGACAGTGGGTACAGTTTCACATCTAAAATTCCAGTCCGCATAAAATGTGTAGATGTAGGACTTGTGTGAACTCTTTTCCATGTACAATTGCACGTACTCAACTATTAAAACAATGGCTTAGAAATCACATTTGCCATCCTGCAGTAGTTTGGTAACTGAACATTTACTGAAATGGCAGAAATCGGATAATCCTGCATCCAAATCTCGATTGCGGTTCTTGTGCATAGCTCCTCTGAATTTGACAGCGAAGAACTGAAAGTGGGGACCCAAACAAAGTAGAATTTGATCTTTTAATATTAAAAAAACCATTTTATTTACATAAATTACAAGTAAGCACGCACTGCTATATCAGTCTACATTAACACACGTCCTTTACGTTGTCTAGTTGCCTAGTTTTCATCACGTTCACTATAATTAGTCACACATTTTGCTTAACAGAAGGGCTAACTTTATCTCAAAGCATTTTTTTGTCAATGTCTAAACATCTGGATATATTCACAGCACTGTAAGAATACAATAAGAACAGCCTTTTGTTTTTGTATAACACTATTGCTTCACAACCACCCATTTGACAACAAGACTCTTTAGGACAAGGCACGGTGCATTTAATCACATCTATCTGTAAACCAAGGAGATCACAGCATATTAAATCTATACAAAAAAAAGGCTTTACAGTTGATACATACTGCTCGCTGTATGAACATCGTTACGCTTTCACAGTTAGAGTTACCATTGCCACTGTCAGTCTAGTTATCTCTCTGCAACATGTTAGATGCCATGGGGGCGCCGTCATACACAGCTCTGTTGGATGGAAGGATGATTGATGGCGGGATGGTCGCTTGTGCTTAGAGAGGAATGTTTTTCACAAAGAGGATGTTGTGGAGTCCACCACTTCTCGCCCATTGCAAACTGCTGGCACATAGTTGGAGGCTGATCCTGAGGGAATAAAAGCATTGATGTTAGAGTTTCCTGCAAACCAGAGATAAAAGCTGCGAGGAACATTATGGAAGTGGTCCAAATTAGGCACCCTGTCATTAAATACAATTTTGAGGTAGGCTTTTTGTACATGACTTTTATTGTGAAGTTTATTTGGCTGATCAAGATTATACAGGCTTGCACATAAAATGTTACAAAACAATACAGTTTCTGTCCCGTTGCTTCATCACCAGCTATACTTGAACAATGTGAAATATTGCAACAAGAAATCCATCACAGCATACAATGCTATTTTCCAGACAGTATCCTTACATTATTGAATTCCTACTTTTAATTGCAGCAATTAACTAGTTCTTAGTCCTTGCATCATTTTTTTTTTTTCTGACAACAGAAATCACTTTAGTCCGAGAGACGAGATAACGCATAAAGTGTCGGAAGCCTTTTAATGCACAGCTTTTGTTTGGACTAAAAGCTGTTTGAGTCTCCCGGCTATAAAAGAGGAAATGGCACGCTCACTATAGAACCATGTAAACATCTCATATATATTTAATGTGTTTTTTGTCTGTGAACATAGTCAGTTTATTAATTGGTTTCAGATAAGACTTCCTCTTATCCAACATGAAAAGAAAAGCATAATGGCCTGGTTATTAATTGCAGAGCTATGCTGATGCAAAACTACAGAAACAAGCAGGAAAAACCTTTCAGTATTATATAGAAGTTTCTTCACTTGTACCTATGTTCCACTAAATAAGAATAATACTTTTTTTAAAAATGAAATAAATGATATTTCAGTATTTTACTGCAATGCTGTCATTTTGATCTGAGTTTCACAGTGAAACTGTCAACTGTTACCCAGTTTTATTTCTCATTTTATTGTGAAGCACTTTGTGATTTTTATCTGTTAAAAGTGCTATATAAATACATTTTAATTACTTACTTTTTTGTATTACTTACTTAATTTTTTAATTATGTAAGATGCCCTATCGCTATGGGAAAAGGTATCTTAGCTTAGAAACAACACAGACAGGCATATTCTTATTTGACTGCCAGCACCTCACAAATTTAAACACTACTATATATTTCATTTACAGTGCTGTGAAAAAGTAATTGCCCCCTAAACCTAATAACTGGTGTTGGTACCCCTGGCAGCAAGAACAATGCAATAAAGCATTACTCTTTCACACAGGCCAGGTAGGTTTGAGCTAAAGACCATCTGGTAATCCTTTTTCTTTATGCTGTGTTTATAGTTTCTTTTAAAATACAGTGCCAGATACTGTATACTCTGCATATGTACCTTTTGAGAAGCTGGAGCTGGGAGCAGAGGCAGACGTAGAAACTGTGGCACTGAAGCGGTTGGTTGTGACTCTGAGGGTGGCCACATTTTTCTGGGGCTGAAAAAGGATGATGTGGACCTTTGGGGCGAAGAGGCAGCCGAGAACCACAGAGCCACTCAGACTGACGGAGATACACATGGTGGTGGTCTGTACCTGGGATGAAAGAGAGCGTGTGTGTAATGATGACTACATCAGCCTGCTCTTGGATTTATTTATTTTTTTTCTCATTTGGTCTTCAAAAAGACTAATGAAGTTCATTCAAAGGCCACCTGGTCCCAGTTCTTCTCTCACACACAGCCTTTGATCAAATCGCTCATATTTTCATTTATTCCCTATTCTGGTAATTCACAAACCTTTAATCCAATGTGTGGCCCCTTTCAAACATCCATTAACCAATCTTTAAATTTACCTCTTTTCTAAAAGTCAATCAAAAACCAAACACAAGCCTGCAACAAATATACACTTATACATGGATATATGCTTTAATAATAAATAATAATATAATAAATTAGCTGTTTAAAAGAAGGTTAAACAACTACTGCTTTGATAATCAACTTTTTGTTCAGGAAATAACAAGCAAAAAAAACCCGTTACCTGGGTTGAGTCAAAATCAAAGACAGAAATCTAATTTGTCCCTTTCAGGTTTCTTATAGTTATTATTCTCGCATTATTAGCCATATTTTGCATTTTAAACAGCGTGTGGTTTTCAACTGTGTTTGTTAGCAATTCTAATTGTCCATTTGTATGCGCATGGACATGAGGGCAAGAAGTCGAAAGAGGGATAAGCACAGCTGGCCACCCTGGAAAGTCGAAGCCTTGTTAGTCATATTTCAGCTGCTAATGTGAGCTGACTGCTGGGGTCATCTTCCTGAGCTCCGTCTCTTCCCACCCCACTGGTTACCCCTGCAGTCCAGGAACTTCTATTTGCAGAACCACAGCATGAAGTGAAATCTCTCCCAAACATACCGCACAGTAACAGCACTGCAGAAATATGAGAAGTCATCACGCATTTCAACCTCAAAAATAAGTAGTGAAAAGCACCACCAGGACTCCTGGTAACGTAACTTCGCCTCCTCTCTGGAGCTCCTAATCTTTTTCAGCCATAAAGATAACTTTCTAGCAGCTATTCCCTCTAAACAGATTACACAAGTAATTAGAAAGCACCAGTGTTTGCAACAGCACAATGTGAGCTGTATTTGTATGATGTATTTCATTGTTAGACATTTGCATTTAATGTCGTTTTAGTTTATTACTCTTTCTTAAATTTCCTTCCCTTTTATGAAGCACAATTTAATGTACTTTAATTTAGCCTTTAAGAGGTTATTTAAGAACCAAACTATGAATGTTTTATTACCCAGCGTGTAAAGTTCATACTACAGAAACTATACCGTAAAAAGAAGAGGGAAAAAAATTAAAGGTTTTGAACATGAAAGAAAATGTGTCTACGTAACTGTAAAACCTTGGGCTCATCATGATTCACTAGGCAGCAAGGCTACCCTCATTACGATATTCCCGTGTTATCCAACTCTAATTTAAAATGTGGCAGCGGAAACTACAGCCATTGTTATTGTTGTCACACAGAACCAAAGCATCAAGATCTCCAGTGCAGTGTGAAACCTCTCATTCCTTCAGTTAATCTCTGGGTTGCAATTTTAGTACGAAGCTTTATGTTCTACAAAATGTATCTGGTCTCTTAAGGGCCACTAAGGATCAGGAAAGTTGGCTTTTGGTTCACGGATTGAGCACCCGAAAGGCTGCTTACAACAGACATGAAAAGCCAGAGGTTTCTCATGATACAAACCTTGTGTGACCCTAGACCTCCCCCCTATCTGTTTGCACAACAAAGGCCTTGTTGCACACTGACCAAAAAGCTGTGACAGTAGCCTTGGGACTGCCTAAGGCATCACAACTCATAACTTACATGGTCTGTCAGTTTTATGCTTAATGTTTTGTCTTATTTATCCTATGTCACACTGCACAGATAAATAAATGCATTTATATATGCAGCTATTAATAAGACGAATATTCTCATTTATGGCTTGCTATATCGTTAAGGTCAGAATGCATATTCAGCATGTTTATTCAGTGTAGTTTGATGCACTACAGACTAAATTTAGCCAGTAGTGATTTTTTGAAAAGGCTAAATGCTGCAAAAACATTATCCCCATGCGACAACTCTGTAGCAGATTTGTCAAATTTCCTATTAGGGAGGTAGTGCCACAAAATGGGCAACAGTAGGCCGCTCAAAATGATTTTTAATACAGACCATAATGATGCTTATTGTGTTCCCTGTATGGGTTCCCACTGGGATTTAGCCTAGGTTTTTAAAAACAAAAACTATTGTTAATCTCTAGAATTCATCTCTTAGCTGCAAAAATGGGTCAAAGTAATGCCACGATTTAATGAATCAATCTGACTGTCTTTAACTATTTCTATGGGTATATTCAGACCTGATCTGTCTCCAGAGTCTTTGTTGTTTTCTTGAAAGATCCTTCAACTCACATGAAAAGAAAGCTTTCATGAGTCTAGGTGAAGGTGATCAAATGGAATGTGAAAGTGACACCTTCTTCAGGGATGGTAAACACACAGGGGGCAGTCATTTATAGACTTTGTTTGCACTACTCCACATAAGTTGGCTTTAGAGGTTTATAGAAATATGAATTATAAATACTCAATTTTCTATTTATCAGAAAAAAAATGATGGATAGTTACCCTGTAGTCACTGGCTGTGACGTAGAAGATAGGCTGAAAGGCGAGCCAGATGATGCAGGTGGTGTACATGGTAAACCCAATGAACTTGGCCTCGTTGAAGTTTTCGGGGCACTTTCTTGTCTTGAAAGCGTAGACGGTGCAGAGAATGATGAGAATGCAATTGTAGGTGAGAGAGATGAGCATGCTGGTGTCCCTACTGTTGCACTTGAGGGTAACAATGTTTCTTCTCTCTGGGCTCACCTCCTTTCGAACCCCTGGCACCTCCACAAGCAGCCAGATAACGGCCACTAGAAGCTGGCAGGAGATAAGAGCACCACAGATTGCTACCTGGGAGGCCGGGCTGATGAAACGTGGCCGCTGCGCTCCATCCTTTACCCCACTGAAGATGCGAGCGATGCGGTTGGTCTTGGTTAGAAGAGCTGAGTAACATACTGCGAAGGAGGTCCCCAGGCCTAAACGGCGTAGGGTGCAAACAGCTGTGGAAGGCTTGGTGATGTAGATAAAGGTCATGCTGTAGCACATCAGCACTCCCAACAACAGGATGTAGGAGAGCTCACGTCCACTTGCTTTAACCACAGGTGTTTCATTGTGCTTGAAGAATACACCCACTACTGACAGGGTACACAGTATGCCAAGGCAAGAAATGGTAACAGGCCCAATAGCCCAGGCATCCTCCCACCGGATGTATTCTTCAGGCAGATCATAGCAGCCAGTCAAGTTAGCCAGAGGCCACTGACCGAAACTACAGTCAGCACAGGTGAACTCATCCTGCAGGTACTGGTAGGACTGACAGGGAATACAGATCCAGCAGCACACATCACCAGGCTGCATGCTCTTCACTTCATTCTTCCTGCAAGGGTCACTACATTGGGACGTTGGTGGCACAACACCACGCCAGGGCACCATGGTGGTATTCAAGGTCAGGTTCTGGTCCCAGTAACCAACTTTCTTGTA
>VUQG01045081.1:0-33154 GCA_015106755.1 Etia nguti | reverse complement strand
CGCAGCCCCAAACAATGACATCCCACCACTATGCTTGACTGTAGGCAAGACACACTTGTCTTTGTACTCCTCACCTGGTTGCTGCCACATGGTGCCACCCTGTCATCTGAACAAAATAAGTTTATCTTGGTCTCATCAGACCACAGGTAATCCATGCCCTCAGTCTGCTTGTCTTCAGCAAACTGTTTGTGGACTTTCTTGTGCATTATCTTTAGAAGAGTCTTCCTTCTGGGACGACAGCCATTTGATGCAGTGTGCGGAGTATGGTCTGAGCACTGACAGGCTGACCCTCCATGCCTTCAACCTCTGCAGCAATGCTGGCAGCACTCATACATCTATTTTTAAAAGACTACCTCTGGATATGACGCTGAGCACATGCACTCAACTTCTTTGGTCGACCATGGCAAGGTTTGTTCTGAGTGGAACCTGTCCTGTTAAACTGTCGTATGGTCTTGGCCACCGTGCTGCAGCTCAGTTTCAGGGTGTTGGCAATATTTTTATAGACTAGGCCATCTTTATGTTGAGTAACAATTCTTTTTTTCAGATCCTCAGAGAATTCTTTGCCATGATGTGCCATGTTAAACTTCCAGTAACCAGTATGAGAGAGTGTGAGAGCAATAACACCAAATTCAACACACCTTCTCCCAGTTTGCACCTGAGACCTTGTAACACTAAGTAGTCACATGACAACAAAATGGAAAATGACTAATTGGCCACATTTTGGACATTTTCACTTAGGGATGTACTCACTTTTGTTGCCAGCGATTTAGGCAATAATGGCTGTGTGTTGAGCTATTTAGAGGAGACAGCAAATTGACACTGTTATATAAGCTGTACACTGACTACTTTACATTGTATCAAAGTGTCATATCTTCAATGTTGTCCCATGAGAACATATAACAAAATATTTACAAAAATGTGAGGGGTGTACTCACTTTTGTGAAATACTGTATATAAATATATATGTGATTTAAACATAAATGAATCTATTATTAGGATACACGATATGATTAGCATGATTTTGAAATGTGACATTCTGCATACTGAGTTCTTTCATTTTACTTTACTTTAGTTGAAATTGTAGTATTGTTAATTTTACTTGCTGTAAAGGATCTAAAGGGGCTATCAAAAAGTAAACCAATTTTCATACGCTTATGCAGTGCCACATTTCACCTAACAGCTCTATGTGAACAAGGGCACAGGGCACTGCACAAGAACCTCAAATAATGTTCAAAGTGATTTGAATTTGGCAATAGACTCCAGGAAGTCACTCTCACCCCAAATTCTAAATGTCAGTATATATGCCCACAAACAGACCCATACTTAAATAACTGAACTAAGCCACAGATACAGACACACAAACCCACAAAAACAAAGGGTTCGACCTATGCACGTGTACTTTATATAAGACCATGTACTGCATGCATTTATATCTGTGGATCCCAGCCGACTGTAATCAAAATCTGATATCACAGCTCATATAGCTGGGAATGCAAAGGCAGAGAGGATTGTTTGTTGAATTGCTTGCATGAGCTATTTCAGGAACGGGCAAATCTTCGTATTAAACATACACCTATTATTTCCTCCCACCAGCAAAACAATACTCACCACAAGTGCAACCTTTTGAGCCACACTTGAGAACAGAAATACATCTGCTCTTTATCGCCTTCTTAGAAAAAAAATGCTTTGATATATCATTTCTAGCTTCTAGCACTCCTGAACCAGCTTGATAGGTTTGGCAATTTTTACTGTTATTAAGACTGAAGTGCTGTGCTCCTGTCACACAATCTTCAGGGCTAAATTTTAAATAACAGCCACGGGTTCTGCGTAAAGACTCATTTTTTATTTATGTGATACTACGTAGGAAAAAAAACAACAGCTCTAAGACAGGCAAGATGAATGGAAGTGCATCGAGGCACAAATAGGCTAGCACTATTATTGACTGTGTGGGTCTTGACTCGAACCAGCTTTCCAGTCGTTACAATGTTTTCCTTCACTTTGAATGACATACTGATGTGCTAATTAGAGACCTGCAATGTGTTCTCTGAATGTGCTAAAATTTTCACTTCTAAAATAACAGATATTATATTCGGCTATAATATCACATGATGAACAAGACTCTTTTGAAGTTAACACCAAAGCAAGGTTGTTTTTTTGGTTTGTTTGGGGTTTTTTTTAACCCAACTTGGTCTCTGAACAGGGAAAAAACAGAATAAAGACAGAGCCCTCTCGATTTTGTCTGCGTGACACAGGAACAGAGTTAATAAAGCACTGCACACCAAACATATTAAACATCGATATGTGGCGGGATGGATGTTATAACCTGAAATCATTGAGGGCCTTTCCAGATGCTTCAGCAATGATAAAATAGAGTTTATCTACTGGTCTTGAAGGGTTTAGTGGGTGTTTTTTGAGTATAATTTCAAAATATTACACCTTTAGAATTCTACAGTCTTGATGTCTGGAGACTAAAGGGAGAGAAGTTGATATTGTTATATTACATGCCAGGGATGGTTCATCTTGTACATGAATTCTGATTTTTTTTAAAAAAGTAAGAGCAATACAAAAAAATATCAAAAAAGTAGCCTAAGATTTACAACACTTTTTTCCCCAATCCATACATGAGTTAATGGAGGTACAGATTAGTCACATGCAGCTGGGCTATGCATATAGTCTGTGCAGTGGATAAATCTGCTCCAGAGCTCTGTGTGTTGCATTTTTTATCATCATAAAGTTAATGTTGAAGATAAACTTGTGGCTATGCCTCTGAGAAAATTTCATTTTTTAAATTGTTCAGCTACCAAAGCATAACACATTGTGGGAACACATTACAATTATTTAATTGTTGTCTTTCTTAAATTATTTCTCTGTGATGCTAAGCTAAATTCATAGGTGTAAAATGTGTGGGCTGTTGGTTATGAATCATAGATGCTTCTTTATGGCTAACATCCTGTTTGGCAAGGAAAACTATTTTCAAAGACTTCAACAGTGAGAAGACATAACAAAGACAACAAAATACACTGGGATGAGCAAGGCAACGATGCAAGCCTTCTAAATGTTGCTGGGCTAATTATGAACAAATCCTTTGAGACTAAAGAGAAACTGGCTCATCTCCCACCATCGTTACCACCTCTTGTCCTTGGCCCTGTCACAGGCAGCATCAGCCTTTTCCACACGCAGGTCGGCACATCCCTGCCAGCCAATGGAGACATATCCCGCAGATGGGAAAAGCAGCTTCTCTCAAAGTTCCCCAGGATGGTCTCTGGCACTCATCCTCCTCTGTTTTATAATGCCCTTCATCTCCACAAAGTGCTTCTCTGGGATAAATGGGGACTGTGTAAGACAGTGACCTCTCAAAAAAAAAATCCCACCATGGGCTTCAAGCCACTCTCACGGCTCGATTCATTAAAGTGTCCAGGAAGTGAAGGCACTCACAAAGAGACTGCTGAGCATCGTGACAGTAGAGGTATGTATTCAAATTTATACAAAAACACTCAAAAGCAGAGAGTTTTTTTTTTAGTCTTTGTGACTGTGTGGCTGCTGAAGATTCATTCACAAGGAAACAGACAAAAAACAAGCTGTTCTTTTGTCAAGGCATCATCAACATTACATGAGAGGGAGGTGTATGTTATTCACTCCTCGCTATGAAAGGAAGCCCTGAGTGTAATGAAGGCTTTAGAAGATTATAACATGGTGCTGGATATCCTCAGTCCCTTTCTGTCAAACTCTCCATTCAGCTTTAACACGCTCTGATGAAGCATTCATCTCTGCAAAAACTTAGCTAAGGTTGGATCATATTCTGGCTGTAGCACAACTCAGTGTTATCTATACTCCTCAACGCATGGTGATATGGAGAGATGAAAAATGAGACAGTTCAGCTGTCATACTTTATATTTAAAGAAATACTAGATTTCAAAGTGAAAACCATACAGCCTGCAGTTATAAAAGATAAAAGATTCATAAAGGATTCAGTTATTTATAGCATTGGCTTGGCACTATGGCAAACATTATTGATGACTTTTTCTATTGAAGTGTTGACACGTGATATTTATAAGTTGATATACAAAGCTTTGTAACTAAACTACAGTACTACACAAAAGTCTTGATTTTTGTTTTTCTTTGGACATTGGTTGCTTTTTCATTCATTTTCATTTTCTTATACCCGATTCACTTTCAGACTAATGGTTTGTGTTTGTCTGTCGCTTAGTACAGGCCTATGAATCATTCATACATAAAAAAGGCACCTAACTCAAGGGATGGACCAGTGTTGTATCAATAGATAATTAGAAACTTGGCAAGGAACCAATTTTAAATCGTATGTTTAGTCACTTTGACGCTAGCAGCCTTTCACAAACACATAATTTGTTCCCATTTTGTCAGCTTAATCTTCACACAAAAAATTGCCAAGGACACCACAGTTTGACAGGACTAAAACTGTACTTCTGCTTCAACAAAGTGACTCCCAAACAGCTATTAGCCAAAAACTGGGCATATCTCAGCATGGTGTGCAGTTTGTCAAATTTGAGGAAAGTTGACAAGTAGAGGACAAGTAGAGCATGCCCTTCCTTGAGCCTGGTTCTGCTGGACATTTCTTTGTGTTAAAAGGGAGTTTTACCAAAGTGCTTGCTTATACAGGGGTTGTCTGATTGTTAGGGTTTCTCTCTATTATTGTAGGATCTACTTTACAACATTAAGCACCTTGAGGTGACTATTGTTGTGATTTGGCACTATATAAATAAAACTGAATTAAATTGACTTGATTTGACAAAAGAAGAATTGTCAGGTCAAAAAGCTATCCACAGCAAATAGACAGTGTCTGAAAGTCATGTCCATAAGAAATGGAGGAAAAAAATCCAGCATGTACTGCTCACTGAAGCCTCATCAGAAATGGCCTCAGTTGAAGCACGGCTTTCAAGAAGCCATTCTTAAGGAAGGGAAACAGGGAGAAAAGCTGCTGTTGCTTTTCGTTAATGTAAAACAGTACATTAACTGATAACACACCGGGGAAAGTAATCTGTTACACTACTTGTTATATTTGTTATACGTTACTGCAGAAATTGACCTGACAGATTATATCATTACCAGTTAACACTATAAACCTGAGGCTACAGGTGATCACTCATCACGTTCTTTGTTACCTGTTGTAGTTCAGCGTCTGGCTGCTGCACTGGGGTAGGCATCACTCAAGTTTAACGTAATTCTGGGTTCTTGGCTGACTTTGTGTTAGCATGCTGTCTTTGCTTGCCAAGAGGGATGTTTTGTTAGCAGAACAGTGCAATTCTTTCTGTCCTGGACGCAGTCTGAATTTCACCATCAAACACCATCCACAGGAACTAATGGGCTTTTTAAGCCACCATAACCTTTTGTGCCTAGTCAAACTGCCTCTGCAGTACCTTGCAGAGGAGAAAAAGTACCTATTCCATGGTATGTTCTTCTGAGCAGCCACAAAAAAAACAAAAAAAACTGCTGAGCATGGACTCATTGCTTACTGGCTGAATTTGGAACAGAATCTTATCAGAAGCAAGAAAAAGAAAGTAGACTGCTGAATAGTAAAAAAAAAAATCATTACATTTGTTATAGGCATTCACAATTATCAGTAGTGAAGTAATCCATATTTATTCACAACCTAAAGTGCTTTGACACTTTTGGAATTTACAAAACGGTGTTGCAAAATTACTACATCACCTTGTGAAACTAATGGCTCTTATGGAAATGGGAATTGAGGAAGAATGGAGGAAAGGAGTCTGTTCAAGGAAACTAACTTTCACCTTCACCAAGTTCCTGCAACGTAAGGCAGCTATAAGTAGTGAGAAACTTAAGAGATTTAGCAGACAATGAAACAATTTGTTATTAACCATAAAATGATTATTGCAGTTTCATCATGACAAGGATATTGTTACTCCTGTACAATGAGTCTCCTAATGCCTAAGAGGTTTTGTGTTGTGGCAAAAGCCAGTGCCTCTGTTTGTTTGTGTTTTCATTGTATTTTATTACTGCTGGGTTTCTCTGAGACAAATATCCCGGATAATCCCGGCAGCCAGGATGCTATGCTTTGAGGTCCTTCGACTGAGGAAAAAAGTGGGTAGACATTGCCTGTAGAAAACTCCTGTTAAAACTGGTGATCTTCACTGTGTCACCAACTTTTAATTAAATGTGATGGAACTGTACTGTTTGAACAAACAAATCTGAAGTGCCCCACAGTGTAGTGTTTCAACTGCTGAAAACAAGTTAGAGGGCAGAGCAGTGATACCGTTTTCATTAGAGGTGGACACGTACTACAAATACTTTGTGACACACTGAAAAGGTTCCTGTGGCAAAGATTCCACTTTTGTACTTAACAGACCGCATGACACAAAGTCATACTTAGGTGGCACAAAACAGGAAGAACCCCCAAATCAAAATGCTTTACTTGGCTTGGTATTAATTAAATATTGATGTAATGCCTATTAGCTGGATTAATGAACACATGCTTATCATGTAACAAGTGAAAAACTGGAAAACACTGGTTCATTTATTATCTGAACTCAAATGAGATCATGTTGCCGCACCCCTAAGGCTAATAGAGATGATCTTTACTTGTGTATAGTTTACCCAGGGCTTTGCCACATAATGTGTGTGTGTGCGTGTGTGTGTGTGTGTATAACCAAATTATTCCTGAGCACTTTGTCTCGCTAACACTGAGTGCTTCAGTAATTATGTCATGTAAGGGCAATCAGAGTTAATTAATTATGGTCAGATGCACTGCCTCTAGCAACCTTTCATACATGTGTGAAAGGTCAGTTTTCCTTGCAAGGCAGAAATGAAGTTGCTGGCAAAGTGATTGATGTGTCTGTGAATGTTGATGCTTCAAACAAAATAATCTCAGTACATTCTTACTCCAGTCAAAGATAAATCTCTTCTACTAAAGGCTCAGTTCTACAGCTCGTGAAAAGTGGAGATGCAAGGATTCTTTTAGCAACTTCAACACGTGAGTGCGCATCCACCCCCGTGTAACACAATGCATGCTCACAAAATAAATAATTGGAATAATATTGTGAATTAACAAGTTTTCTTAAAGGAGTACGAGTGTTAAGTTGCAAAATATTTGCTCTTGCAATAACAAATTATTTGATTACAGATGCAGACAAAACGCAATCAACTGAAAAGACTACATATATACTTACACACTTAAAGAAACATTAGGACTTTGTTTTGGTGAGAGCCTCATAGACAAAGAAGATAATTACCAGAGGCAAAACCTCTGCTCATTGCTGAAATAGATCAGTTATTGTGTTTGAGGTGTTAGTGCCTTTTGGATTCATGCTGTTAACTGACACATACTCATCCAGGAAGTCTGTGGTCCAATTTTGCCAACTGTAATTCTAAAAATATAATTGTATGTGTTAGATGGGGACCGATAACCAAGTATTTTGTGTTTCTGCAGTGGATGCACCTTGCTAACCATGCTTGCTAGCATAAACTGATAACTTAGCACTTCAACCCCTCATCCAAGATGATAACAGCCAAAATGCTAAAGTGAAGGTTTCAAGGTTAGGTCAGTACAAGATGTAGAAAACCCACATCATGTACCATAGCCATACCATATAGTATACTATATATCTTTGTATAGTGGTATGGCAATCTTGCATGTGTCACAGTTTTCAGCATACGCATAAAAAAAGGTTAATATACATTTGCACACTCACCTGAATTGAAACATCACTGTAAGATCCTCCGATAACCCCGGAGATGGCCAGTGGAACCTCATTTTGAATTGGTCTCGAGCCGTCTGGGCAGATGAAACCTGGGTCGTGCACCTTAGTGAGGGATGCTCTTACAAAATCTAGCGACTGCTCCAGAGCATAAGTGTCTTTTGAGCAGGTGTCCAGGATGTGAGCCCCCAGCTGGAGACCAGGAAGGATGCGATCGCTGGAGTTAATCTCATCAAGTGCCAGCAGCATGGCTTCCAGTCTCTGGATCCCTCTCCCCTCATTGATCTTACCACAGTCTTCCATTCCATCGCCTTTTTCGTGAACCGGGAACAGACCTCCAATCACCAAGTCCCCATCGATGATGATCTCACGTTTGGCTGAAGGGGGCAGTCTGGAAATACTAGGCAGGACTCCTGGTATCAGCAGCTCGAGCAGGAACACGTGGAGAGGCCAGTAATGTGCAGAATTGGCCTGCGACTTGGGGCAGAGCACTGCACTCAGCATGGCAGGACCAGGTAGCTTGATTTAGCAGGTTGAAGTGGAGAGCAGAAGAGGTTCACACAATTTGGAGGCAGATGTCTTTCAAGTCCTCTGTCAGTGAGTGCAGCATCTTTAACATTTCCTAACAAAAAAAGGGAAAAATTTATTATATGCTATCTATCTATCTATCTATCTATCTATCTATCTATCTATCTATCTATCTATCTATCTATCTATCTATCTATTACATTTGTATCGGTTCTTATTCCTGTGGAGAAAGATGTACCGTCCTTGCCCAATGTAAATGAAATTCTTGAACTAAATATGGGTCAGAGGCCTATTGGTCAGTTTTTTGCTCACAGGTTTACTCAGAGATGTGAAAAGTCATGCTTTTTTCTCTCTTATCTTTTTAGTTTATTCTTACTGGAACTACATGGCTTTTTCTTGACCTTCTTGACTTAGACTCTGCTTTTATTGGAGACTCTAAACTTAAGAATGATCTGTAGTCTAAAACATGGGCATTAATCTTAGAATTTACTTTCTGAAGTGAAACAGAGGACCTTAATATTTTAGTCAGTGTCTCAGCAATTCCAGTGTGAAATAAATTGAATTTTATCTGAAAGACCAACTCAGTGTTACCACCTTGGAGTGACCACATCAAACATTTATTGATATTTAAGGCACCTCTTGACTGAAGCATAATTTCCAGGCAACGGAGATATCACATACACGGTGATTCTCCTCAATGGCTGTGGTTGCCATGGAAACATGGTGGGTAAAAAATAAGGGTTGGACTGCAGGGGAGTGGGCAGAGAGACATGTATGCTAATATAGATTCCTATCATGTTGAAGTAAGAGGTTTGGATCTCACCGGGGGTTGTCTGATTAGGTGGGCAGGTTCAATCCCAGCGCTCTCAGAAAGCCAATCGTATTTATTCCAAACATAATTATTAATCACATTTATCAAACACATAGCTCAGAACAAACACATAGATTTAAGTAGATTTATACTGTGGAATGTATTTTAAAAGACTCGTGGTTTACTTTTCTTTTTCTGCAAATATTATCAAAATTTCTTATCAGAGCTTATATTTTAGCAGTATTACTCACATTAAGCTCTGAGGTATGTAACAATGGCACATAATATCAACAAAAATCGTCTGTGGGTATGTTTTTCCTTTTTTAAATAGAAGTTGAGCTATCAGAGGAGTCACGCTGTTAAACCCACAGAGCTTGGCAGCAGTTTGGACTAGGCGATGTGCTGCCGCTACGTTCTCCTTTAAGACACAGTGGGAAGCGTATTACTGACTTTTCCCCTTCTGTCACACAGTGTTGTTACTTACATTATAATACTGCATAAAAAAGATGCACGTGCATTGACACTTCTTTTATTAGTAGTTCTCTCAACAGTCATTTCATTGAGTCTGAGTGTGTCCTGTTTCCTGTGCTCACAGAGGCAGAAAACCGTCACAGTGGGGTTCACAGGGACTGGTTTCAAAAACACCAGCGACACAAGCATAAGTTCATGCGTGCGTGCATGCTTTTGAACACTTCAGATGTCACAGGATATTGTGAGGAATATCCTGTGACAGCACAAGCATCTCTTGAGTGAAAATGAGGAGCAAAAAGTGTAATGAATGCCAAATTTCTTCCTAGATAAATATTACATCAGATTGTGGGTGGGGAAATCTTATCGTGCATTGATGAATAGTTACCCATCAAACTGAATTACATGTGGTAATATACAAAGTTACAGCCTCTGTCTCATATCTGCTGTGTGTCTTGAACACTACGTGCAGGTGTATGGGACTGCTGCAACACATTTGCCCTATTATTAGAAGCAAGGTGAGAAATCAACTTGGAGAGCTCAACTTTAAGAGTCTAATTGGTCTTCAGTGCTGTCTGTTGAGCAGATGGGGGCTTTCTGGTTGCAGAGACTAGGTCACAGTATGAATTAATGGTGCAACAAGGAACAGCCAATTAGGCTGGTCAATACAAACTAAGCTAAAGTGAGGTTAGAGATGCAAAAGCTCTTCTAAAACCTCTAAGAACTGCAAAGAAATGCTGGCGAGGCTGAAGTGGACAGCTATTAAAATCAAATTTCCTACCAATTATTTGCATACATTCTTTAAATGGGAGCAGTATTATCAGCTTACATGAGAATTAATACATCAGCATCGGCTAAAGTAGCTTTTATCAGGCCTCGATCACATCATTAAAACTATCTTGAAACGGCTGTCACACTCACACTGAGCAGCCAAGAGAGTCACACGCTCCCCAGCTGTCTGCGCACAATATTCCCTGTGAAAGGCAAGTTCAAAAAGAAAAGACGGCGTGCTTTACTCAGCTTTGAACCATCAGCTAATGCATTACTGCTCCTGCCCAGCACAGAGGATTTCTCCAACATTAGCATAAAGAGGCTTTGAGAACACTATTCCTTATTGTCCTTACTTCTTATCCCGGTATAACTAATGTGTAAAAAATGACTCACCACCCAGTTCCTTTCAGCAGTGATGGTGATTGGCAGGTATAATCATATTATCTACGCAGTACAGTGTTATTTATGTCTGGCGAATGAGCTGAAGAAATGAATGCACCTCCTTTTTTGTTATTATCAGGTACAGATTGGAAAATAATTGTTATAAAACAATAATTTATATTTTAAATTGTTTAAAATGGTGACACAAATCAAAATTTAAGAGTAGACACAGTCTGTGTGCGGTTTTATTGAAAAGTGCTCGACGTGACATTTAATTTAGAGCCCGATCCACTGCACATGAATCATTAAGCCTGGTGAGTATGACAGCCTAAACAGCGTACTTGTCCTATGACATTTAAAACACTGCTTTTCTGTGCTTATCTGATTAAAAACTAGATTTAGGTTTAAAGTTTAGAGGTTACAGTGTTATATAACATCAGATAATGAACCGTCAAAAACTGAAGGTTTCAGTCAGAAGACAATACACAAATCATCCACTTCAAAGCATCAGATCTCTACATATGACAATGAACTACAAAAAGAAGAGAAAACTGCAACCTCAATAGCTCATCTTATGATTCCCATCATTATATAATCTCCACTGGGGACCCAGTTTATCCCTCCACCTGGACTTGTCAGCTGAAGGAATTAGGATCCCTCTGTGGTGGCCAGCAGCCAGCTGATTGTGAGTTTGAATGTGGATTAAATGCATATTTTTAGAAAAAAAAAATAGTGCAGTTGTTTAATTTTAATAAAATAAAATAAAATAATACCCTACCAGTATGTTTATTCATAGGTCACACTTAGACTGGGAGACAAAGGGCAGATGTAAGAATTACACATGCTACAGCAAATTTTCTTTGTTTCCTCTTCCTGACTCCTGTTGGTGAGCATGCTGACACCATCTGATGATAAAATACATAACATCCATCAAGACACCGTGGTGGTGTCTCCCATAATAAATAACTTACCTTTGAGGTAAATCCTACCGCATCACTCCTGTCTCACTCCTGTCATAACACTGTGATGCGTGAGATACGTGGATGATTCCAAAGCAAAAACACTTTCTTCATATTTTGCAGTGACTCGATACATTTATCAGCTGAATTACTTTCCACATTGGGGTCCATCACATTGTTTAGGGCGCTGTCCAAAAACAAAAGCTCTGATTGGTTTGAGGGGAATGTCTGCCTCACTCAATTATGTAATTTTTATTTGAGACAGTGAATACACTCGGGTCAAGCAAGATTACAAATTCACATATTCATACAGGGAAATGCTAGCACCTCCACAGTAACAAGCAGGTATTGGGATGGCTGACAATAAAGTGAAAGAAAGTCTCCTCCTGCTATTTTTGGTTTGTGTTGACAAATAGACTTTGGTGCGTCAGATGTGCCTTGTGAGAGGGGGAATGGGGATAAATGTTGGCAAAATGATGAACTGCTGATAAGGTATTATAACAGTGGACCTGCTGGGGGTAATGTTGAGGTTGCGGGATACATGCTCGGGGGGGAACGACTTTGCAAAAAAAACCCAAAAAACAAAAAAACAATTAAAAATGCAAAATCACGTCAAATAGGAAATACACAAAGTACTTTCCGCGTTAAACCCACCTTCAGAATAACATCAAAATTATGAAGGAACCATTTCTTACCTGTTAGTAGCACTAGGTGTATCTTCCCGAATGGATTTGAAGGGGTTTCTTTGCGCAAGCCGAGCTTCAGTACGTTAGAAACGTGAAGAGCTTCATGTGACGAGCAGATTCCAGATGTTGTTCACTTTGGGCATCTTTGCCAGGCACCGGTTTGGATCTGTCCTTGGTTCTGAAGTGTTCTTCACATTGGAAAGTCTTACAAACTCCTTTCGGTGCCCCCAACTTGTGCCTGCCAGCCACTGTGACTACGAGCCCGTAGACTACCGCCCAAGTGCTCATATATCCATTCACAAGCGCAGCAGAAGGACCGAGGGCTTCTCTTTGTCTCTCACAGCCAGCAGGACTAAGAGGCAAGTGAGTCTAAATTAAATCATAACCGCACATTTTTTAACGTTACATTTCATATTGAACGTCGCTTCTCTTCGGAAAGTTCGTCAAATTAACTTCAAAACAAGCGGCGCTGAGAAAATCCTGCCGTAGCCCATCGGATCAGAGACGCACAGCCACTCTCAGCTCTTCCACAGAGATAATGAGTGCGAGAGTCGACACGGTGCTCGTCTCAGAAACCTGACGATGCTTCATACAGCGTTTGTTTGCAAGACAGTGAAGGGAGCCACTGCAGCGAAAGAGGTGTCATTATTTTTGAGTCGCTCCTATTTGTATAGATAGATAGATAGATATGATGATGATGATGATGATGATGATAATAATTTCCACTGTTCTTTTTGCAGGACTAAAGGATAAAAAGGTGCATCAACCTCTCACACAGGTCAAGTGACTTATTCATGTGGAGCTGAGCTTGTATAGTGTCAATCTCATTTTTAATGATAAACCGAGCAGGAAAAAATATGATTCACATAGATTATATAAACTGGATCTCTTCTGCTAAATTTAGCAAGATTTTTTTAAAAGGGAAATGAGCATCAACATTGTTTTATTTTTTGTTTTTTTAACCACTCTATGAAGGCTGACCAGCTCCTTGTTCACCTCCATCTCATTAAAAGTGAATCACACTCCAGTTGAGTGCCACAGCACTTCACAAACTCAAGAGGTTGGATGCACAGTTGGTTTTTCATTGGATAAAGCAAACCCCCCCACCTCCACTTTACACATACACAATACATATCATTTAAAAGTTTTCATATTTTATTTTTCTGCAGATAACTAACCTTGCTGCGCTGTTACATGTGTGAATACACAAACTTTTTCTTGACTCTCTGTACTAATTCTCACTATTAATTTGGCTACTTTAAGGTCTGTGCAGCCAGCAGTGGGGAACTTCAAAGTCTGCCGCTAATTAAGACTAGCTTTACATACAGTTCTATGGCAAAACATTTTTCAGAGACACACATCTGTGCTACAAACTATGCACTTTTCCAAGTGCACCAAAACAATATTACATCAGCAACATTCCTGTTGTATAATTAGTGAGAAGTGCAAAGGGGGAAAAAAAATCTGCTGCACCAGCTTGGATTGTGTGTTCACAATTCAGCCTGCTGCACAACCGGTTGCAGTTAAATCTGGTGATATTCAGGGAGGAAGATGAAATTAATTCTGAATGAATTCAGCTCCACTGCAATTCGCCTCTCACCCACACATATAAAACACATCTCACCGTTTGCATTTTTTTAATTTGTGGATTAACAAGCTACTTTGCAGTTAGGGGTTGGCAAAAGAAGAACTTTTCCTGTGTACAGTGGCAATTAAAATGACGACCGGGTGCAGCTTGTTGCATAATTCCCTCAGCTAACACAAAGGGACCAATTTTCTTCCCTGAAATAGAATTGTAGTTTACATTACAATAGTTGAGGGCATGTGGGTGGAATACAGAGTTTATATAGGAACATGCCAATTAATGCCAAGCAAAATTACAGAGGACAGAGGGAAAGTGCTCCCAGCCACTGGCCATTGCACAAAAATCAGACCACTTGTCTCTTTGTAATGATGACAAAACTATCGGTCCACAACTAAGTTTCTTTTAGTGTTTTGTTAATGTCCACACGCATGGAAATGCAATCTTACTTGAAGAAAACAATATCTCGCAGACAGACGTAGGTGTAGGTGTCACAGATAAGAAATGGACGAATATCTTCTGATCAGATTACTTTCACCTCAGCTGAGTCAGTCACTCTTAGGTACCGACAGCTTGGGCCTCTATGCTGCATTTTCTCCACAACATTTTTATCAGCAGAGGAAATCAGGCTTAGTTTGCACAGAAGTAGCTTTTAAATATTCTGTTCACCCAAAAACAGAAAGTTTGTGCTTCCAGTCATTAAGATGGTATCTGTCTTTCACTTCTGTGTGCCTTATATGGGTGGCTTTTCTTGTCAACCCAATATAATGAAAGTAAGAGGAAGCTAGTTAAACCATTTTTGCAACAACCGTACTTTGAAAATATGCAGATCTCATTGTCCACACTGTTTAGTTTAACAATATAGACTTTTATATGATACATGATATCACCGCTTTAGTTTCAATGGCCTGAGGCTCTCATGTAAAGTGAAAGTCAAGGTTTAAGTTCCCATTCTCTGTGTTTATTTTTGTCTAAAGGAAACCTAAAATGCCCATTTTCAGCTCCTTAATCTTGGACTTCACTACAGCAGCTTTACATGATTCACAGCCTTTATATCTCTCATACTTGGTGCAGATCCAGTTCATCAAATGTCTAGAGGAAGCAATCTTAGCTTTTCTATATTTGAGACCACCCCCCCTTGAACCATAAGGCTTGAGCAGCAGGTGGATGGGGATGCTGTGCTCACAGCAAGAGCTATGTGCCTGAGATGACCCTACTAAGGACATCCCCTCTCATTGGCATCATCTCAAGCCAAGAGTAGAAAAAAACTGTCAGAAACCGAGCTATTTATAGCAGTCTGAAGGTTGAGGTTGTGGCTCACGAGGATTTCTTGTACACATGCTGACTCCATTATTTGAAGCTTTGGCCATTCTCGATATGAGCATGTACTTTTGTTAAGAGTATATGATAGCAAACAAAGACATGTATTATTGATCAACGTTACAGGAGTGTCAGTCATTAAAATAATGCAGCCGACATTGCCACTGCTAGCTCCATCAAGGCAAGAAAGCACCTGTCAGTAATATCAGAATCAGAATCTTTGTCATTATAGTAATGAAACATTCAACAAAGAAATGAAGGTGCAATTCTCTCAGTGCAAAAGAAGACAGTCACTCAATAAAAATAAATTTATATGTAGATAGATAGATAGATAGATAGATAGATAGATAGATAGATAGATAGATAGATAGATAGATAGATAGATGCCGGTGTTGATGTAATACCAGTATTAAACTGTGGTTGTAACAATGTAAACATTGTACCTGAAGGTTATGTTGGCTCTGATTGTCTATAGCCTAACAGCCTTCTGCATGGTGATGGCTGAGATAAAAAAAAAGTGCACCTTAGTCTGCTAGTTTTTGTCTTTATAGATCTGAAACGTCTGCCTGAAAGTAGATGTTCAAACAGTACATGACCAGGGTGTGATGGGTCATGAAGGATTTTATTAATGTTCCTGAGATGAGAGCTGTGCAGTTCTTCAAGTGAGGGGAGAGGACAGCTGACTATCGGCTGGGTGACCTGTATAATCCTGTGGAGCTTTTTCTTCCTGGAGAAGCTGGAGAACCATGCACAGAAACAGGAGGCCAAGAACATATGAAAACCCCCCCCCATCACTTTAGTACAGCAATACCGCATTTGAATGAGGCCCAGCTATAATGAAACTGTAATTCTGACAGTTTAGCTTATAATTTGTAGTTTGCCTTTGTTTTGTAATCCAAATATGCTTATCTGACCGAGGAGGGTTTTTAAAATCTGTAACCTCATTTCACTGTTGATGCCTCTTGTCCCGTGTGAGTATTTTTAGAGATGTCACCATGTTCCCAGATCTTTGTAACACCTCTGCTGAGTCCATTTTTTTTCTCTCACCAGAAGAAATAATAGTTTGAAATTTGAAAAATGATAAATAAGATGTAAGAAATACATTTAAATGTAAACTTACAACAACTAGGTTGTTTTATATATATATATATATATATGTATATATATATATATAAACCTCCCAGGACTTACTTTTTCAGCTCATCCATCTCGTTAAGCTCTATCCCCTGGGGAATGTAAGCCCATCTTTGGAGTAATCAGCATTTAAATTAAAAATGTAAACACACTCTATAGATCATCTTATTTGTAGAACACTTGTCAGGTGAGAGCTCAGCATTGTGCCAATTAAGCCTCTGAGTCTATTTTGCATTAGGGCAAACTAATGAATGAGTAATGATCTACGGGACACGGTGGACTGCTTTTTCCTACCTCCTTGTTCCTGAGAAGTCAGGACATTCTGCAGCTTTAAGAAGGCTTATCAGCAAAATAACTCTAATAAACAACTTCAGATTTCCATTAATATACTAACTCTAGATTTTATCCAGATAACTGAAGAAAACCTGGAGTCCAAGATTTGGACTCCAAATCTTGGACTCAAATCTCCATTAACTGTAAACAAGTTTTAAATTGAGAATCATTTAGGATAATGAAATTGAGAAATTTCAACGGCATGATAGTCAACAGGTCGTCATACTATGTGATGTAGTAGACAGCTCTGGTTAACTGGGTAGAAGAAATTAACATGAAGATTCACTGGCCAGGAAGGCAGTACAGCAGTACATGGTGCAGTGCACTCACCAGCTGGGAGAACAAAAGACAACCTGGACATCCACAGCAGCCAATCAAGTCCCTAGTTAAAATGTGTCACAGTGTCACTGGACTCTGCAGCAAAAATGATGGAGTGGAGCAGCTTCTCTGCCTTAAACCCTTCTATGCATAGGTTTATCTGTACAACTCTACTCAACCCTTCAGACAAGAGTTGTACAGGTAACCATTGCTGTTTCACGTAGTCAACTCAGTGATTAACTAATTCTACTGTGTAGAAAACTAATAATAATAATATTAATAGTAAATAAAATAAAAAATAAAAAACTTTTGCTACAAGGAAAAATTCTGTGGTATAACTTTAGCCTTATATATTAAAACAAACAATGTAGAGGCAGACAAAAGACTGCACATTTTGGTTTACATGTACAGTATCAGAATCAGAATACTTTATTAATCCCAGAGACAGCAAGAACAGTAACTAACAAAATAAAGTACCAATATTAAATAATAAAATACATTGCAAAATTATATGGGTGGCACGGTGGTTAGCACTGTTGCCTCACAGCAAGAAGGTCCTGAGTTCAATTCCACCATCAGGCCGGGGTCTTTCTGTGTGGAGTTTGCATGTTCTCCCCGTGTTTGCGTGGGTTCTCTCCGGGTACTCCGGCTTCCTCCCACAGTCCAAAGACATGCAGTTAGTGGGGATAGGTTAACTGGTCAGTCTAAATTGCCCATAGGTGTGAATGCGGGAGTGAATGTGAGTGCGAATGGTTGTCTTTCTCTCTGTGTTAGACTGGCGACCTGTCCAGGGTGTACCTTGCCTCGTGCCCTATGACAGCTGGGATAGGCTCCAGCGCCCCTGATAAGCAGAAGCGAGTAAATGGATGAATGGTTGCAAAATTACACAAAATAGCTCTAATATATAAATATCCCAATATATTAGACAACATTGAATATAGATGAAGTTGAGGTGCCCCTCTTGTCATACATTTTTGTTATTTTCTCTGTAGATCTGCAGATATTGCAGTGTGTTCTTTTGCTTAGGATGGAGGAACTGTGCAGAGAGAACTCTTATTTACCAAGTGATAATAATCTAGTGAATCTTGCACATGTTCAAGATCAGAGCTGAAAAAGCTGCTGCTTTTAACATGGAAATATATGGTTTGTGTCATATTCTTGTATAACATCAGTCAAGTGCAAGCGTCCTTGACTGGTCATGTGATAAATGGGGGCTCATCCAGGATCTTCTGGACTCTTGTGGAAAATGAATGTCAGTGTTTTTTTCTGTAGGTAGAGAGTTGCTCAAAAAGCTAAACACTGAGTTTTGCAGGGTATTTTGAGAACATTGTAACTTTTGCTGTGTAATTAAAACAGACCTTTAAAAAGGTGGGAATGGGTATAGGAGAAAGAGGATGCAGGAAGCCAGATTCAGTCAAAGAGCATTCAGCCACAGCAAAATTAATTTTATTTGTCAGCCTACTCGTCTTGGCTGGACACTCACTGTAATCATGTCCTCAATCTCAGAGGTTGTGAGAGGACGACAGGAAGAAGGTAATTGCACATTTGCACCATTAGCCACCACCATTTGAAAGTGAAGTATATTTTATTATCAAAATATGTGCCTTACCAACAAAGCTTGAACAAAGCTAAATTCAATTTTATTTATACAGCACCAAATCACAGCAACAGTGTTGGAAAATAAAGGAACAAAGTAATTATAAAATTACAGATTTTATAGCCCAGCGCATAATTAAATAATTTTACCAAACATAGACTCAGAAATATATGCACCAAAAAATATATGAACCAAGCTCATTAACTGACATAGAAGCAGCTGTTTGGGTTAACAACACTGTCTGAGAAGCAGCCACTCTAAAAAGGTCAGGCTGATATTTTAGCTTCAACTGAAAATCTGAATGAGGATAGGAATTCAAAGTGTACACCCTGAATCATTAATGTCTGTCACAAGCTGAAATTTGGCAGCTTGGCTGTCCAGCTTTTCCACAGAAGTCCAAAAAGCGGTGGCCAAACAAAAACTAAATGCAACAGAAACTCGCTGATAGTCCAGAGAATCCTGGTCAGAAGTGGTTTGGGCATTAGGCCTGAAGCCAACAAGCCATTTCTCCAATATGGGAACAAAGCCAGGTGTGTTCAAAAACACAAGGCCTGGGTGTAGAAAAGTGACAGCAGGTGCTTTGACCAAAAGCAGTTTCTTTTTTTCTTTCTTTTTTTATTGCCCCTGAGCTGAAAAGTGCTTCAAGTGTTTGTAAGCAACAGGAGGTTGAAGGTAGAGGTTCTTTACATGTCTGGGATTTATGGAGGTGATGAACTGGTCTGCACTGGTTTTCTCCTGAGTGTTTATGTTTACAGCAAACACTCATTTTATTATTTTTTGTTTGCAACATTTAGTGTTACGGTAATTGATAAACACTGTTGATGGGATTATTTTCCTTTCAGTTCATTTTCACAGCTAAATAAGCAAATCTTGTCCTCAAACTTGATCATTAACAATGATCATTAACAAACGATCAAGTAGTACAGTAATATATGAACCAGACTCATTAACTGAAATGGAAGAAAATGCTTCTTGAAAGCTAAAACTATGATTTTTGCTGCACAGATAAAATATTAAAAAGTGGAATACACTGAAGTGAAATGCCTTGAGTTAAATATATTCACTTCAGTGATTTTAGACTATTTTTAACATTAGCTTTGCATTTTGCAATAAACAAGTTCTTCAGAGTTAGATTGGATTGTTTCCTGCAACTGAAATTGATTTGAAATAAGGTTTTATATTTAAACACTCCTATAAGAAGAATTTTTGTTTTCATCATGAATCAAAATATCTAGACCAAAAAGTACTGTCTGCTCTGAAACTAGCCAATTTGTTTTGTATGTTGAACATCTTTTGTTATTCAGAAACTACAAAATTGAAGCACACAGCTACATGTGCCTAGCTACACCTTCACCATCCTCTTCATGAAACGAATGGGCTTTCAGAGCACAGTCTTAAACAGACTAATGCATTGTTGGTTCTGCTGTTTTCATGACAGTTGTTGACCATCACCAGTCCTATCATTTAATAAATATTGTTATAGATGTACTCTTATAATTTGCAAACATCATCCTTTATTCTCTCATTCTTGATTCATACATCTAACTGAATTTAAATTCCTCTCCCACTCCTGAGTGGGAACCTCCAGGCTCCTCAGGTTGGAGACTCCACTGTGACGCTCATCTCTCTTTTCCTGCTGTCCACCAGTCTGCTCCAAATGAGGTTCCCCTGGAGCCTCTCCCTCTGTAGTTTATTCCCTTGATCCTGGATATGCGGGGAGTGGACCGTGCATGCCGCCAGTGACGTCTCTCTGTTTTCTAACAGGAGAACCCCACTCCCTGAGCGAGCTTAGCTGTCAGAGTCTGTACCTAGAGCAGTTATAAAACAAAGGGAGGGGAAGGACAGATGGTGAGAGGACTTCTATAAACAAACACCACATGAGAAAAGCAGGACTGCCCAAAAATCCTGGGATTCAACCAAAATCTGCCTAATGGCATTTAAGCTGTACTGCGATTTCAGTCCAGAATGACTATTTTATTTTTATTCATATTATTAAATCTATTTCTAAATCGTATGCTCTGAGAAAAATCTCAGCATATTGCTCCTGAAAATGATTCGAGAAAGCAAATGCTATTAGGGTTTCTGCAATATGATAAAAAACATGTGCTTTAGAAATACCTTTTTTAAATGATATCCATACAAAGTGCCATTGACAGAAACAAGGTTAACATCCTGTTTTTGATATTACCACATATTACATAGCTGTGGATTTCATTTTCTCACAGCTGTATTGTCTGCATCCGCCCAGTATATTTTCTTAACATCAGGACATTTGATTTTGCTGATTTTACTGTTGTGTCTTACGTGTTTAAAAAAAATGTAAACACACTTCAGCTTGGTGAGACAAACTTATATTAATATATTATTAGTAGTAATTAATCTAGTAATAACATTCCCCCCTTTTGCATTTTTGCTTGACAGATCAGCTGTAGTATATTTTGCTTGTCACACATTTCCCTGCTTGTTAATGAACCATGAGATAACAGCTACGACACCTTTTGCTGTGACTGGAAGTTGAAACTCAGTTGATTAGAAACTCCAGCGAGCTAAAGGTCTTCTGTTCTTTAATTGGATGGGATCATATGCGCAGCTCAAGCACTCAACTCCTCAGTGTTTTCAGTTTGTTCCTTGCAGGTTAATAGGATCAATTTTATACCTATGTGTGCCAGTCTGTTGACCTTTTGTCTTTGTGTGGAAATCAATATGCGCTAACCCGAAGCCAGCCTGTCATTAACAACAGACATGATGATCATGATGCACACGCATTGGACAGAAGCAAGAAGGAGGTTGTCATGTCATATGTTCTATATAAAGGAGATGACTTTTGTGCATTAAAGAGAACAAGAAGCTGTTAGACTGCACCTCTAGATGCTTTTTGCACGTTTCAAATGTGTAAAAAGCACGAAGGCAAGAATATAAGGTTGCAAGTTCTTTTATGATTAAAAGACAGAAAAAAATTCCAAATATCTAGAGGGTTTAAATGCAGAAACTCTATTGCAGCATCCCGAAATCCCAAAGCAAGATAAAACGAGATTTTTTCATTGCTCATTCAACTTCAACAGGTAAAAAAACAGAAAACAAACTAAATATCACACTTCTGAGCTCAAGTTAAAAAGACTTCCAACATACAAGTCAAAGACAAAAGCATGAAATGGGGTTAGATTTCAACATTTGAAAGACTCTGTATAATTATCACCTTGGCAATGTTATGATTCTCAAGAAAAGCCTGACTCCACAAGCGTATGAAGAAATCTGCACATTGATGTGAGCTAAGCTTGCTGTTGAGTGTGCTGTGCTATACTTATTCAAGACATGAAAGACAAAAAGACTTGTTCTGCTGTGCAACACGTCCCCAAAATAAGCTATTGGAAAAGAACAAGAATAGGAACATGAGGATTTAAATTAATTGCAATGTAAGCTGCTTAGCTGATTGCATGATAAATGATTTATTCCTGACGCCGCATACAATCAGCTATGATGATTTTCAAAAGATTTTAAAGTAAGAGGAGTTGTATATACGTGATGTAAATGCGGAAAAACTCAGAATGCAATATAGAATGAACTCCTATTTATCTTTATTTAAAAAATGCATTTTAAATTCAAATTTAAAAAATCTAAATGTGGCCAGAAGCATTAGCTGATTAATTTACATCAAACTCATGTGCCTGTAATTGATGGAGGAAAGAGAGAAATTAAATAAAACATTACAAATATGCACCATGAGATCTGAAGAAGGAGTAGGATTGGTTTTCAAGTGCTGGTTGGTCCCCTGAAGCCAGTCACAAAGTCTAATCACTCAGTGGGAAAGAGAAATCCTATATGGATTAGCGGATACACATTGGGCATAATGACTTCATTTTTTTAAGTGAAATTTGCATTTTAGTGGGTGGTTTAGTGATGACTTCAGGCATCGGTATCCACATATATGATTATGATCTAACTGACCGCTGACCATTATGAGAATGAGGTCAAGAAAAATGCTGAAATCTTTGAGTAAAGTTGTAAACTTCAAACAGAATCACATCAGTGCAGATCAACATATTTTGTAAAGAGTGAAAACCAAAGCTGTAGATTTTAGACTTTTCAGTCTGAAGTCGGAGACCTTTCTCCATTCGATTAGTGTTGTAACCAACACATCTTTTGAATTCACAGCTCTCAGTCAGATGAAGCAGAATCTTTATTTTTCTGTCTTAAGGGTGATGCTGTACCTACAGTGCTGTGAAAAACAATTTAAACTTTGATTTCTTTTTTTCCCCTTTTTTGCATATTTGTCACATGTTTCAGAAAATCAAAGACATTTTATTATTAAAAAAAATTCAAATTTTAAATAATGATTAATTCCCCCTTAAACCTAATAATTAGTTGTGCTGCCTTCGGCTGCGGGGACTGCAATTAAGGAATTGCAATACCTGGCAATAAGTCTTTCACATCACTGTGGAGGAATTTTTGGCGACTCTTCTCTGCAGAATTGTTTGAAGTCCACAAGAATGGAGGGCTTTTGAGCATCAACTGTCATGGGGCTCACTTGCAAGACACTGAGAAAAGTTAACAAAGTTTTATTTACAGGTTGCCTTAGCACAGAGAAAAACCATCTGTGAAGCAATGGTTTCAGAGAGTGGACGGAGGAGTTGCAGGTAAGTCCGTGGGCGCACACACACACTGTCAAAATGACTCGAGGCGTCCCAAAATACTAGAGAGGTCTGTACAGACACAGAGGACAGCACTGGGAACAAACTGAAGGAAAGCATGAACAAGACAGGAGTCAGAACAATCTGGCAACAACTGAGAGTTTTCTTTAGCTTTAAATAGTCAGCTTGATGTTCACACGAGAAGCAGGTGAGTTAATCAGCCGATCTTCAGCAGGTGAGGGTTTGACAGGAGAGACGGGAAGCCCGGAGGAGGAGACCCTCACCTCTCAAAGGTAAATAATGCACGCTCTGAAGCACACAAGCAATACACAGACACAGAGAAAGAACGAGCCAGACAGAGAGAGAGAAAGAGTGTGTGAGAGAACGTGAGAGTAAGAAAGAAGGCAGGCCAGCGCAGGAGGAAACGGGTACCATGGCATGAACAGCCTGTTTAAGGTCTCAGTGAGATTTCAGACTGGACTTTGACTTGGCCACTCCAAAATCATGACTTTGTTTTAGATTTTGCAGAGACATTCAGAGGTGGACTCGCTGGTGTGTTTTGTATTGTTGTTCTGCTGCACATTCCAAATGTGCTTCAACTTCAGGGCACAAATTTATGGACAGACATTCTCCTTCAGGAGAGGTAGAGAGCAGAATTTATCAATTACAGCAAGTCGTGCTGACACAGCAAAGAAGCCCCAGACCATCACACTACCTATACAACTTTTGAATGTTACTATGATGTTCATTTTATCAATCTGCCATTAGTTTTATGCCAGCTGTAACGGGACTAAGGGCTTCCAAAAGTCCAACGTTAGTCTCATCAGTCCACAGAATATTTTCCCAACAGTCTTGGGGATCATCAAGATGTTTTTCCTGTAAATGTAAGACGAGCCTTTGTGTTCTTTTTGGTCAGCTGTGTCTGGCTGAGAGCTATCTATCTATCTTTTAGCCTATTTCACTTTGTCAAACAGGCTCTAAACAGGTCTGGCAACAATCATGCCTGGGAGTGGCTGGTGAAATTGAATGCAGCCAGGTATGTCTGGAAAGGTTTTTTTTCCCTTAATAAATAAAATCACCATTTAAAACCTGTATTTTCTATTTAATTGGGTTATCTTTATCTAATACTAAATTTTGTTCATTGATCTGCAACACGAGCGTGACAAATATCTGACAAACTCAGGAAGGGAGCACATTGATTTTTTAAAGAACTGTAATGTAATTACACGTGCAGGCTTTTGAGGCTGTGGAGATAATACTTGGGGACTTCCTGAACTGTGACTGGTTGCTTGTCTTTTCCCCTACAAGTTTCTCACAGTGGTAGATACAATGTCAAAATTTCAGCAATGTCCGCTGGTCTCAGTGATGAAAGTATTTATGCATGGTTGATTAAATAATAATATTAATGGTGATAATACTACCACGTAGCATACATAGCAGTCAAAAGAGTGACACAATGATTTTTTAAGACTGATGTCCCACATGGTGAGAAGCCATGTGTGCTGAAGCTGGGGGCTGACCAGGTCACTGAGATAGAACTGGTATGAGGGTGTGGGAGACAGTGGGTGGTTGAGTTGGGAATTAATGGACCAAAGAAGCTCCCGCTGTGGCCTGAATGCTCCACTGACCTGGCTGAGTTGGTCTCAGTATGACAGGAGCACAGCTATCTGTCACATTATCATTCTAAGGTCTTGGACCTGAATGTCACTGCCACTCCGCACTGCGCCCATGACACATGAAGACCACAGGATTTGTCAACACCAGTCAGTATTTCTCTGCTTTATAAAGTAAAAATGCAGCGATCCAATTTCTGTTGTGAAGCTGAATAGTCTGAGCTTGTGATTAAAAAAGCAAGACAGAACTGATGCTTTTTTTTAAAAGACAGCTATATCTCAGTCAGAAGTAATAAATTGTCATTTATTGTTATAATATTAGTTTTAAGTCTTGTAATACCCTTCACTTTGTTTAAATTACATTACTAGCAACCCCCTCAGTTGCCATGGGTAAGGTAAAAATTGCAGAGTAACTGCAAAAAATGAGTATAGTCTGCAAAATTAATTCATAAAAAATATGGGGGGGAAAATCTGTATGTCCCAATGGTTCTCATAAACACAAATGAAAAGATCAAGACTATGAGAGTCAGAACAGCAGAAACGTCGGAATCAAGAATCTAAAATAACAGGAAATTCAGATATAGAAGCCAAATTATCACACAGTACTGTTTGGTAATTTTCAGGAGATTCTATTTCATAAAGTAATTGCTAATTAAATTTCAGTATACTAGCCAAACAGTCACAACATGTTATTTGCAAGTTTTGAAATGTAATGCTATAAATGAGTGTGTGTATTTGGTTGTGGTTTACATGGTTATTTTTATTTTTATTCCAAAGTCATGTTTGGACTCCTCATTAAGTCTGACTGGTGTGCCCTCTGCCACAAGGCTTTAGCAAATAGGTGGTATGGAACTGCTTAAAAGACTTCTTTACACATCCCACATTAACTCATGATTAAACCTGCTTCATCATCATCTTTACAAGGTTTTATGTCTCCTTAGAACAAATCACTGCCAGGTGGAACTGTTTTTAAGAGCGTGTGCATCTTTTATAGTCAAGATGTCTATAAGGTGTCTGTAACAGCTGCGCACAGCCTCTGGGTGAGTGACAGCACACTTCCAGCAGAAGCTGTTGTGTCTGGACTTTTCATTAACACCTAAGAAGGTGTCAGTCACAGTTTGCTTCTGCTTGGGATGCTCATAAACAAAACAGCAGTAGTAACAAGGTCCAGTTCCCCTAAGCCCCACCCAAGCACTAACACAAGTGCCTTAGCATCCAGTTTTCTCATAACCATCAGAACCATGATTACGGAGAAATCTTGTGGTTTTTCCTCCTGAAATCAACATCAGTTACAATGCTTCTGCATGTCTTGATGGGTATAAAAATGAATAATATTGCACTTATATTGTTATGTTAACAGTGAGTCAAATGACTACAAATAATGTGATAAACTAAAAGAAATCCCCTCACATCATTATTCACCTCACCTCTGTGAATCTGCAAGATGAGAGTTTCTTTTAAAGAATGAAACTTTGCTATTTTGCTTATTTTGCACTGAGAATAGCTGGAAACTGGTGATCATAGAGGAAAATCTAGCAGCTAAGGAGTCAGATATTTCCTTTAGGAGTTAGCAGAGACAGAAAACCAGACTGAATACTCCACAAATTAGGACATTACTGTGCCCATAGTAGTGCAGCGCCACCAAATACGATAATAGCAGGTTAAACTGCAGCTCACGTTGTAGGAAAGAACTAAGCTGCACTGAGGGTTGCTGAGGTTATTTGTCTTGAGACACTGACTAACTGAAACTGAGGCAGCTACAGTAAGTAAAGAAGTAATGAAACTGTGGGGGGAAAGAGCCACTTGATCTACCTTCATTTTCTTTTATGTGATGCTGTGTTATTTACATTAGGTATGAAAATAAAGATTGTGCTCTAAACGTGTCACAGAAACCTGTAAAATAAAACAGTAGATATCTTTTACTTTTATCTATGGAGAAGCTAACTACTGACCAAGCATCAAAGTGAAATTTTTAGAAGCTGTAATTTGTGGGTCTGTTCATGTTTTCAGTCAGAGCTTTAATTACAGTAAAAAGAATAATAAACACACATACCTGAGGTATGATCTTGATCCATTATTGATTATTGCTTTGATTGTTTTTTTGTGTGTTTTTTGTGTTGTTTTTGTTCATGTTTTTTTGTTTTTGGTGGTCCTCAGTAACAATTCTTTGTAAGATGAAAAAATGTAAATTATGTGTTCGCCTTAGGGTTCGCCTGCATTGTCTGTGACCTCTTTTGTGCTACCAAACTTTAGTAATGTACAAATTGTGCAGGTGAGTAAAGGAGGCCATAAACTGGAATGCAGTAAGCCACTTGATCTTCCCCTGTGGGGCATTGTAGCACAAAAAACCAAATCCTAAAAGGATAATTTGCTAATTTAGCTTTTGGACTATTTATAAATTATATTATAAATTAACATTTGAGAAAACCAAGCAGTTACCTCCCTTTTCTAGTTTTCATTACCACTGCTAGTTGATGTAAGTGCATAATTTAACAAAATAAAAGATGCTTGTAATAACTACTCTGTCCTTGATATGTTTTAAGTTTTTATGTTTTAAATATACTGACCACTGAAATATGGAATAGTAAAAAGCAAGTGCAAAGCAATAGCTGTCAATGTAAATATGAGCTACATTATCACATATTTCTACAGTATGTGCTACAGTACAAAACAAGTACATGTAATGTACACCATTGTGGGATACAAGCGTGTATAAAATCACTGCTGCACATTTGCACTACAGTGAACCTTTTTTCCTCTCACTTCTTTAAAAACCCTGCAAAACATTTTAGAACGCTAAAGATTAAGAATCCGTGTTTCACACTGCTTTATTAATACTGATGTCCTTCCTCTGTTACTTGCCTCACTCCTCTAGATGTGGGAAGTCTCACATGACAGAGACCACACAAGTTTTCAGGGCTCATTAACCTTTCATACCAAATGTTTTGTCATTCCACTCATGCACAGCCATACATTCACACATTCACCCTTTTGGCATATGCTAACTGGCATGTAATAATAGAAACATTCCAGAGCAACAGTGCAGTATCTTAGTGTCACTGATTATTTAAATCTGAAATACTGAAGATAATAAACATAATAATATTTGTGGATATCTAATTTTCATTACCAGCCAGAGGAGAGTCTGTCCATTATCTTTTATTT
Organism: Etia nguti; assembly: GCA_015106755.1. Taxonomy (NCBI): domain Eukaryota; kingdom Metazoa; phylum Chordata; class Actinopteri; order Cichliformes; family Cichlidae; genus Etia; species Etia nguti. The sequence goes on along the minus strand of VUQG01045081.1, from coordinate 5,169 downwards.
ATAGCGCCATGATTTTGTCCATTTGTGGAGGTATTTGCCCTCAGACAGCCTACAGAGAGGGGTTTTGAAAAGTACAGCTGCAGTGGACACTTTTCATGGTTTTTAACACTCAATTTCACTTCAGTTCTTTGTATACTATAACTTCACTCTTCTCTGTGGCTGGCTGATGGGCCAACCTAAGGATAAACAAGAGTAGCCCACAGACTGGTTGTGCCACATATTTTTGACAACATAGATTATCTGCAGGTAGACCAAGCAGTTCGTAGCTGCTCATGAACTCCCAATGGACTGCCAACACACTACCACCACTGAACCATCATTTCCAAATAATTCAAATCTTGGCTCTACGAGGAGCAAAGCGGTTTCTAGCCTGGTCGTGAAACATTAGACTGACTTTTTATCCTCTCGAGGTTGTGTGAAGGTGTGTGGACGTGAAGAAGGAATTCAACTGCATCTCTTGGGCATCCCGTGGGGAGTGTTTCAGAGTACAGGGTAACTGGCCCATTGCTATAGGCCATTCAGGCCCTGTACAACTGTTGAGAGAGCTTGGTTTGCATTTTCTGTAGTAAATCAGACCTGTTCCTGGTGAGAGTTGGACCAGTGCTGCCTAAAATTTCTAGGAGCAGCTAGGTGGTGGAAGGTTTCTGTTTTGGTTTCTACAGGATCACGTCTCTGCTCTTTGATGTGGTTGATGTTGTTCTTCTGAGGTCATCAGGTGAAGACCTCCACAGAGAAGAGCCACTACTCCTCCACATCAAAGGGAGGCAGATGAGGTAATTCAAGCATCTGGCCTCCTTGAGGCCTCATAGGAGAAGTGTTTCAGGCCTGTCCTAATGAGTGAAGGGGAAGGACCTGGGGCAGACCAGGGACACAGTGGAGAGATAATGTCTCTTGACTGGTTTGGAAACACCTCAGTGTCCCCCCCAGATGACCTGGAGGAGGTGGCCAGGGAGTGGGAAATCTGGCTATCTGTGCTTTTTTGCTAATCCTGCAACCCAAACCCAGATAAGTGGCAGAAAAAGGATGGATGTACTGATGGATGAAAGGATGGATGGATTCATTACCACTTCATCATTTTTGTGTTTTTTTTTCTTGTTTTTTGACCTGGCCTATACTAGTTGAAGCATATCAGACCCAGTAATTTCATGCATTATGACAAATTCATGACAGTTCACAAAGAGTTGATGCTACTCACAATAATGATTGTTTCTTGACAGTTCCTGGGAGTATAAAGTCCCCGAGTGTCTTGCTGATGTTCCAGATTTAAACAATGCTATGCAGTGACAGGTAGTTACCATTTCATGGACAAACATAGTGCATCTGATAATCAAGGCTATAGACACACATAAGTAAGATTGTTTAAAGTGGAAGAATATTTAGTTCTTTTCAAGCTTCATCCTATCATGTCTCTCACCATCTGTCTCAGCCCAATTATGACAGACGTAGCGTTCCTCTCACTGCTGTGTGAAGGCACAACATTGTCAGTTTGAGTGATTTCAGCAACATAAATTATTGGTGCATGTTTCCTTCAGAAACATCTGTGTGTTCTTATTGGCTTGGCTCGTCAGCCAGAGTTAGACACGGATTGCTATATAATGCATATTAATGTGAATGGATGCATGATGACACACAAGTTGAATTTTGCAGTTCGGAGCCTATAAATAAATGATCAAATGTAAGTAAAGAAAAAAGTATTGGAATAAAAGCTAAATGGAAGGGTTTGGTATTAACATTGTTCTGGGTAGTTCAAATTTGTTCGAATGCTGTTTAATTTGCAGGGAAAAAAAATGCACAAGAAATTAAATTTCACAAGTTTTCGAAGGATTCAGGACAATCTCACGAATGCAGTAACTCAAGATAACAATTAAACGTAGACTCAGCAGTCTAATGGCACACTTAAAATACAGAAGCACAAAAAATAATTTACCAAGGGAGCAGAGGAATGAGGGATTAAGAAGTATTATAAAGTATTCATTCAAGACCCTTGGTTATTTTGTTAATACACTTCTCTCCTAAAAATCCAGTCTTGTCAGGGTGGCTACTTATACTCCCTACATGCTGCAAATAATCGAACAAGTCCCAAGGGAGTGTTTCAAGTTAATTTTAAGAGGAAAGCCAGGTGCCAATGTCACAAATACACGTAACTTATGACCAAGGGTCTTGTATGGGACTAGCTTTATGTTTCATTTTGACTAGTTTATAGAATCAAAATGACTTGGATAGAGTTCAAATAAAGGTTTTAGTTTGGCTATCTATAGACCATTTTACATTTTTAAACAATTCTTATAAACCTCCTTTTTGTTTCTACATTATTGCTATCTGTTATTCACATGACTAGATGTCACTTAATTTTAAGTATAATTGTAGATTGCAATCAAGTGGGAGCCTCAGGGGCTGAAAAATGAAACAAACAGAAATGTGGGAGAAAAAAAACCCCTCCCAGCTGTAGTTGGTCCTTGAGGCTGGCTTCAAAAGCTGGTTGATTACCATATAACCTCTACTCTACTTTTTAATCTCAAAACATCTACAAACTATTGGGTTATTTTGCATACTGTATGTCCACTTATTTTTGTAAATACTACTGTATATAGCGGTGGACATAAAAAGATATTGTACTAAAAACCTGTAGGGGTATTTTTTATATTTAGAGCAACAATTTGGCGGATTTGATAAATCAGAAGGCTCCAGAATGTCATGCTAAAAGCTATTATGGATTTTCCTTGTGGTGTGGATTTGGTCCAGACCAGGGACTAATGTCACATGTACCTGTATTTATATCATGGCTATTCTTGTCATTTATGCCTACATCATATTTTCAATTTTGTGACTAACACACTTATCCACATTATTCTGGCTTTGAGGTTTCTGGTTAAAGCCCAATAACTCATATATGCATCTTTGTCACCCATAATGTCTTCTTCCCATTGTTTCTGAATTACCACTGAAAAGCTACTGAAACAAATCACACTGCAAAAGATTTCCTTGTGTGTGTGCTGGAAGGAACAACAGGTGCATTAGTACCAAGAAGGTAAAAATAGTAGTAGATAGTGTGGAGGAAAACTTTTGACTTTTTCTGACAATACTTACAGTCAGACAAGTACATTAAGCAAAACAGAAATCTACATACTAATTTATTTTGAACAGGTTAATATAAAGTAAACCAAAAGCCTTCACTCCCCTCATGCATCTCTTGGCATAACTGACAGGGGTTTTTTTAATAAAAAGAATTTCAAAATTAAACTTTTAATTTTTCTCAAAGATGAACCAGATACCTAAAAATCATCGCTATTATAATATTTTAAGAACTTTACTGTAAAAGCATGTATAGTAAGCTATGCACATTTAGTGATATGATCATAATATGATACAAAAGCAGTACCTCTGCTGTATAGAAAGTCACTTTAAATAATATGTGTACACAAAAACAATTATCAGAGCAGCAGAACAGACTTTAACTATCTTTTATGTTCGATGGAGCGCCCAGCTGAGCCCGAAGCGCCACAACTGGGGCTTGCAAATGGGTCGCCACCCAATCACCCCATGAACACTTTTCTGTTTTTTTGTTTGTGGCCTTTTTGTTTTGTTTTGGGTTTTTTTTTCATGCAAATTACAAATTATTATAATATGGGAGCATTTTGTTGCTTTTCTTTGGGTTCTGATTGTATTTTGATTTTATTTGTATAGTAATCATGTAATCATCTTCTGGTGACACATTTTTGAGTCCATGATTGCAAATAAATAATCATGTAGCTCCAAAGTCTTTTCACTTTGTCTCATTGAGACCCCAAATATCAGCTGGAGGATATTTGTTTTTAGTTTAAATTGTTATTCACGCATATTTTAACTTCATAGTACAGAATATAAGATGGGACAAACTCCGGACTTGCAGCGGAGACATAGTTTTAATATAAGAAGAAGAAGAAGTAGTTGATAAGTTTCTGGGAGCTTTGAAATCTTTTATTTTAAATTTAATGTGACAACTAAGTGCACCTGTAATATTAGTGCACCCACACATAAAGCCCGTTACTCATACGGTACTCGTTGCTGGGTAGGTAAAACAATAACCTGACTAATCCCATCAATGCGGTCATTTTCTGTGTTTTACAAAGAGATGACTTAGAACACAGGTAAGGCTAATAATTAGACCAGCAGAGAAGTCACTAAGGAAAACTGTAGGCTTTTGAAATTGGGTAGGGGGATTGTGGATAGTATAGTTATTGATTTTTGTTTGATTTTCTCCATACTCCTCCCCTGCAGGATCAGGACCTCATAGCCCAAGGGGACCCTTAAAGCGGTCCAGAGTAAAGGGGTCGGGGTAAGGTTTTCTTTTTCCTTCACTAACCCACAGCAAAAAAATGGCTTTATTTTTCTCAACATGGTATTTGTAATTTTGTTTTATCCAGTATGAAAACATTATTATATTGCAGCATTATTAAGTGAATAGACATGGGAAATTACAAAGACCAACATAACATGACCTCACCTTGCTTTGAGTGAATCGTTTTAAAAATTGGGGGAAAGGTGTTTATATTCTTCTATGCTTCATGTTGCTTGGTTTCTTGTCCATCCTGTTATCCATGATTGACAGTTCAGGATAAGTTGTGAATAAATGAATAATTATTTGCCATGATTTTGATTGTCACCATCTATGTCTTCTTTTATGTCTCCCTCACATGCTTCACAGGTATTGTGTTACTCTGTAAAATGATTTAATTAATTAAAATTTAGAGAAAACACAGACGCGCACACAGGTGTAAACAAAGCCCTTTAATCACCTCTCATATACCTTTTCCTGCAAGCTGTAGTCAATCTGCAGCTTGCAGCATTTCCCTAGGGAACGTGGATGAGAGATGGATGAGGCTGAGCTGATTTCCTGTCTTTACGGGTTCCTAAACCAGCACGTGAGCTTGAATAAATAAATTAAGCAGTACTGCTGCCGGTACAACAAAGCTGATGTTGTTCTAAAGTTACTTTTACTTTCAAGGTCATTCAGAAGTACCATATCATATAAACCAGAACTATATATTAACTTAATAACTTATATAATAAACTGGGCGGTGCACAGTTGGTCGGACCAATCGGAGTCCACGCTGCGGGACTGTTTTGATCACGCGGACTGGGAAATGTTTCACGCGGCTGCTGACGACATCGATGAGTACACAGACTCAG
>VUQG01045080.1:0-15769 GCA_015106755.1 Etia nguti | reverse complement strand
CTGGCTAGCCACAGGACCACGCTCAGTGAGAGACTGAGATTACCAAAAAGCATCTCTGAACGACACAGGAAATCATTCCTGCCCGTGGCCATCTCTCTGTACAACTCATCCATCTAATACACTGTAAACACTGTAATAGTTACACCCTTTTTGAACATGCTCTTTTCTACTCAGTAATGTTGCTGTCTACATTCTTGATATTTATTTATAATCACATCTGTCAATCCTTGATATTTATTATTGAGTGATCTGTATATTTTGTGCTGTTTCTTAAATCTGTAACATATTGTATTAATAAATAGTATATGTTTCTCTTACTGTACTGGAGCAACTGTAACCCACATAATTTCCTTAGGGATTAATAAAGTATGCTGATTCTGATTCTGAAATAAGTATTTGATCCCCTATCAATCAGCAAGATTTCTGGCTCCCAGGTGTATTCTATACAGGTAAAAAGCTGACATTGGGAGCAAGTCTTTGCATACTGTTTGTTTGTTTTTTTAATTTACACTTTACATAGTATCACAACTTTTCAGAATTGGGGCTATAAGCATGAAAACATATGTTGTTTACTTTTTCATTCGGAAAGGACAGTGTTAAACATTTGTAGCCCAATAAAACACTCTAGATTCCTAAGAATTCTGAAACTACTGAAATTGTCAATAAGTTATTTGAAATCTTTAAAAATGTCGTGGTTCTGGGTCATTCGACCCAGCATTTTGAGTTTATGTTTTTCTGATTTCTTTATAAAGTTTTAGTTTTGTCATCTAGTTTAGTCCTTGGTTTTCATGTCAAGTTAATATTACTCCGAGCCCATGTTTTCTTATCCCTGTCTCATTCCCCGTTTTCTTTCCTAGTCTGTCATGTCGTTGTTGTGTTGTACTTGCATGTGCGTTCTCTCGTGTCCCCTCAACTCCTGTGTCAAGCTCGAGTTGTCTCAGTCTACGTCTCACTATGTTTCCTGTCTTATTTTGACGGTCTTGTGCCTCAGGTTTAGTGTGTTTAGTTTTGCCTCCCCTGAGCCGTGTTCCCCATGTATTTCCACTTCCCTCGTTACCCTTTTGTGTATTTAAGTCATCTGTCTTCCTTTGTTCATTATCAGGTCATCTGTTGTCCTCGTCACATGTCCACTGATTTCAGGTTTCTTGAGTCTCGTTTTTTTCATGCTCCTGTTCATTTATTTTTTATGTTTTTTCGTGTATAGTTCTCCCAGTCTAGGTTATTATTAGTTTCCCCCTTGCCTTTTGTTTGTATTCTTTCCTAACAGCCTAAATAAACAACTTGCTTTTTGTTTAACTCAGTTCAACCTCTCGTGTGTCTGTGTTTGGGTCCACTCCACAAGCTCACCAGCTGATACAATGGAGCCTTTCCATCTAGTCTAGGGTGGCTGTAGCTCAGGTGGCAGAGCAGGTCAGCCACTAACCGGAAGGTCGGTGGTTCGATCCCAGATCTCCAGTCTACATTCCAAATATCCTTGGGCAAGATACTAACCACCTACTGGTGGTGGTCAGAGGGCCCGGTGGCGCCAGTGTCCGGCAGCCTCGCCTCTGTCAGTGCGCCCCAGGGCAGCTGTGGCTACAATGTAGCTTGCCATCACCAGTGTGTGAATGTAGTGTAAAGCATTTTGGGGTCCATAGGGTCTAAGTAAAGCGCTATACAAATACAGGCCATTTACCATTTTAGTCATGAGAACAAAATAGCAAAATACAGAGAAAGTCAAATTCCATCACATTTCCGCCTTTTGATCTTTTATTATACATAATGAGTATAAAGTAATAAGTACTAAGTATTGCACGAACAACATGCAATACCCAAAAACTACAAATAGGTTCAATAAAGGTCATCACTGTCTCATGTAGATAGTGCATTGCTGTGTTTGCAGTGCATAGACACTCCTGGGTGTATCGAAAGCAATAAGGAGAGCTAAAATAAAAAGAAGACTTGGAGACTGTCGCTCAGAGTCAAGGATACTCTGAATTAACTGAGGCCAAAGAAATTGATCAGTCAACCTCATCACCATCAACCCAAAACATGGTACTACACAATAGAGAAAGAGAGCCAGAATCTTAAATACTATTACTGGAGTACAGAGTTGCAACCCAGCCTGGAAACAACCAGTCAGAGAACCCAGAGTGGTATGGGTGCAGGAGTTGGTTGACCATTATATGTATTAATTATGTAATATTAATTATGTCTCAGTCATCCAAGTCATTGTAGTCTAAGGAGCTTGGAAAGAAATGCGTCTGGACCAAAGTCCAGACGCATTTCTTTCCAAGCTCCTTAGACTAATATTAAATGTGCAATATTTCTAATCCAGATCATTATCCAGGTTGTAGGTACAGAAAGTTGTGCCAACAATCATGCACACAAACCCTGAAGACATCTTATGCTATAGATAGATGGTGAGAAGAGACTTTTATCACTATTTCTTCTGCTTTGATGAAAAAGCAACAATCTGAGGGGAATATGATAATTTGCTTAAACTAGTAAATACAGGATAGAGTCCCCTAATCTTTCCTTTTAGATCAGTATAATTCCGAAGGTCTCTTACTATATGACCATCAAAGAATTGTATGGTGCTTTATAGCAAACTTAAAAGGGGTCAGTGCAGTTTAATATCACATATGTTTTATATCCCTATATCCTTTTCTAATCCAAAGTAGAGGATGATACTTGAGGCCAGTTCTCATCCTCAGAAACACTAAAAATGTAATTAGTGCAGGTTTATCACTGGACAGAGGTAATAAATGTTCTTTATACCCCATGTCACAACAAAATAGAGGAAGTCGCTTCCTCTACAGTCATCATCATGGTCGGGGGTGGGGGGGCTGGAGCCTATCCCAGTTGTTGTAGGGGGAGAGGCAGGGTACACCACCCTGGACAGGTCACCAGTCTAAGACATAGATGCAGATAATCATTCACACCAAACCTATTGGCAATTTAGAAACATCAATTAACCTAACCTCAGTGAATGCATGTCTTTGGATTATAGGAGGAAGTGGAATACCCAGAGAGAACCCACGCAAACATGGGGAGAACTTGCAACACAGAAATTCCACACAGAAATTTCCTCTATAGGAATTTCATAATTATATCAGTGTTGATATAATTACTGATGATATGAAACACAAAAAGACCTTGATAAGGAGCAAACCATGCAGCTACCAACAACAGGATGCTCATGCTCTGTGAAAGTAAGCAATGCATCTTATACGATACCACAAAATGTGGACACAATGACCACAATGTTTTCTACATTTCATTTTGTTTTCTTCATTTGCCATTACTTGTAAGATGTCGCTAGGTGAACTCATGCTACTTTTTATTGACATTACACTGAGCATTGTGAAGAGGAAACAGCACCACCGATAAGGTGATCAATCATGGCCTGTTTAAATGGTTCATCAGAGGTGTGTGTAGTGTGTGCCGCTTGAGGCAGTGGTTTGCCTCTCCCAGGATTATGTGTTGCACAAACAAAGTATTACTAGCAAAACTTTTGTGCATAAGTATTGAAGTCTTTAATAAATCAGTCCTGCTAAATCAGATCCAACATTTCCCCTTTTTAAACTTGGTCTAACCCATGGGTTAATTTACAATACTGGGGAAAGAGAACAAACACGCCAGCTTACTAGGACCACACCAAATATCATCCTGAAAAGTGTGTGTGTGTGTGTGTGTGTGCACTATGTTTAGATATCTTTTTGGGGACCAAGAATTGGCATGCCACTATAAGTCAACAAAGACAAAATGCCTTTCCGCACGAGTTTGAAGACATTCTTGAGGCTCAAAATGTGGTTTAAGTGTCAGGGTTACAATTAGATTATGGTTAGGTTTAGGCTAAGGGTCAGGGTTAGAGTAAGCAGCTAGGGAAAGCATTATGTCAGTTAGATGTCCTCACTAAGATGAAATGAAATGAAAACGTGTGTGTGTACGGGTATTAACATCTTCGTGGGGACCAAAAATTGGAAGTTTACTATACTTGTGGGGACCAACAGTCCCACAAGTATAGTAAAGGCATTTCTGAGACTCAAAATGTGGTTTAAGTGTCAGGGTTACAATTAGATTATGGTTAGGGTTAGGGTAAGCGGCCAGGGAAATCATTATGTCAATGAGATGTCCCCACAAGGATATAAATACACGTGTGTGTGTGTGTGTGTGTGTGTGTGTGTGTGTGTGTGTGTGTGTGTGTGTGTGTGTGTGTGTGTGTGTGTGTCAGTTTGAGCAGCAGTCACTTGTGGGTTCAAACAAAACCCAAGAGGCTGGAATAAAATGTAGCCATCAAGATGTGGTCTTTATTATGTCCAGTCTGTTTCTTCACCTTCCAAAAACTGTCTCTTAAGTACTAACCAAATATCAAACTCAAAAAAACCTAATAAAGAATCCTCCAAACCATAAATGTGTGTTACTTTTTATCTAACCTCCCATACACTAATAAAAATACAAGTCAAGGTAATGGAACCCCTGCCTCCATTACAGTGTGTGTGACCTCCCACTCAGCTGCTTTGTGAGCAACCACGTCCACTCCGGTATTCCCTATAAAAATTGGGTCAGGGTTGTTAGTGTGAGTTTGACAATTAAATACAAAAAAATCCAAAGAGAACAAAATCATGGTTAGGCAAAGGTGTCTCAGAGTAACAGGGGTGAGGAGAATATGCTTCATTTAGCACAACAATACAATTATGTCCCCTGCATGACCCTGCATCAAAACAGAAGTTATGCAACCAATTTTCTCATCAGTTTCTGTGAAAGGTGTGGTGGGCTCAGGTAGACCCAAGGTGGGTACAGACTGGAAAGCCAGCTTTTTTTTTTTTTTAAGTGTCTATATCACTGCATCACATCTGTCGCTTCAATGTTTTGACAGTGGCACATGTTGGGCAGAGTTCAACATATCAAATGTGTCACAGTGTGTAGATCTTAACTCCACATTTGTTTTTCAGCTAGAGCAAGTATGTTTGGGTTAAATAAGATAGTAAGGCCTTCATTTTTAAATTCATCCTTGAAACACTGTTTCTCTAAATCCATACCCACAGAGAGATGTCAGATGCAGTGTAGACAGTGCATTTTATTTTCTCCTCCAAAAGTAGGTCACTTCTGCTACCAGCTGGCAGTTTCCACTGGTCAGACCATAAGAGCTGATCAGGTCCTAAAATCCAAGTGTCAGGTTCAGACACTTCAATTGTATTCACTTTTAGCAAGCAAGCAATTTGTTTGCCACAAACTATCAATTCATACTGAGGCTTTTTAAAAAATGTAGAGGGTGTAAATTTATCTTCAAGATTTGAAATAAAAGGGTGTAAATTTATATTCAAAATAAAAAATATCACGGGTTGTATGTTGTGATCTGTGTGTGCTATAGGTGTGGTACCTTCAGCCTCAGGCGTCAGTTGTCAGAGTGGCTACACATCTCTCTTACACCCCTACCCAGCCTTTGTCCATCCATGTAATGTCACCACCACTGTTGTCCTTACTGGGGCAATCTTTAGTCCAACAATTCCCTTGATTACACAGGAAACAGACATTTCCATCATATCATCCTGTTCTCAGCCACCTCTGCCCTTGCCCCTGTGATTTCATCCTCTGGTGCTTAGATGACCACTTCCTCCTGCAGGACCTTGATACATGGTTAGGGTTTCCATGTCGAGCTCATTTTCCATTTTTTCCTTTTTCTTTGTCTGCTCGGCTTTAAGGTCATTCCCAACATGATTATCCAACTTTTCCTAGGCTGGACCCAGGAAACCCCTGCTGCTATCGCCTCCTGGAGCCCATAGATGAAGCTGCTTTTTAGATGATCTTCCGGGGCTGGGCGTTCAGGTATACACCGGCTCATTCCCGGTGGCTGCTTGGGTGGGCCTGGCCCCCGTGGCTCGATCAGGCCCCTTCTGGGGGGTGGGGGGACCCTCAGGCCTCCGGCCTCTGTGCCTGCGGCTCGGTCCACTCTGGCACAGCTGGCTGCCGGCAGAGCCCGCGGGCACCCCACTGCAGCCCCCTCTGGCTTCTGCTCCGTGGCTGCTGGGTGACTCCTCGCCCGGGGCTCTCCTCAGCTCTTCCCAGGAGGGTGGCACAGTTGCCCCTCCGATGGTCCTCCTTGGGCTCTCGCACTCTGGAGGCCTCTGGATGTCTGGACCCTGGATCTCCTCCATGCCTGCTTCATGCCCTGGGGGACGGGGCTGTGGCTCCCCACACCCTCTAGCAGATCGTTACATGGAGAAACCTTTTGAATACAAGCGTGCTGATCCACACGGGTGTTCACACGGGTGCTCACAGACACAAACTACACCTTTCTTGGCTGTTACCTCAAAGCACACTGTGCGCTGTCGATCTTACGTGCTGCACAATAATATTCAATATTTAGTATTTACTGTTATATACACTTAGCTAGATTAATGCGATGGTGTTGTGTTTATTGTGTTGCTCTCTTTTTTTGTTTGTTTTCTCTTTTTTCTTTTTTTTCTCTCAACAGTTGATCCGACAGATTTTTTCTTTTTAAGTGTCCTTTCTCACTGTCCCTTTTCCCCTCTGTTTTTCTTTTCCTACATCTTTTTTTCTCCCTTTCCTATCCCCCAGCCATGTCTGTCCCATCTGTAACAACTGAAAATAAAATAAAATAAAATAAATAATAACAACAAAGAAAAAAAAAAAGAGTTCTCTTGTACAACTGCAGTGCACCTGAAATGGCAGATGTTAGGTTACTTCAGTAATTTTGTGAATACTTTGCTTGTTTTATTGTATAGATAATTTAATGCTGCTAAAACCATTTGGATATTTGGCTGTTAAGTTTGAACTCCAATCCTAATGCAAGTAATACACAGACTATGTCTTTGATCCAAATCTAATCAGAATCTAATTATTATCTGTCTTCTTATCATGCCTTCATGTAATACACATAACACACACATTTGCACCTGCACAATCTCCCATTCTCACAGAAATTCAATGATTGTGCAAATGGAGCAAAAATGAAATATTGACCCTGGGGATTCATGCATACTCATCAGTTTATGTGAGTTATGTATGAATTAGATATATGCTAATGAAACTGGACAGGTTATCAATAAGAGATATGGGCAGTATAGCTAAAGGGAATCAAGATGTTTGAAAGGCCCATCAGCCCCTTCCCTTTGCTGCCAATGTAAAAAAAAGAGGGCATTTAAGCCTGCATGTATATTGAAACCGGTTAGAAAACAATAAGGTTTAAAAAATATGAATATATTAAAAAAATCCTACATAGCTACGGATGTTTTTTTCTTTTTCTTTTCATTGATTTAGTTTTCCTCTGTAGCCAAATAAAGTTGCAGTCAAACAAGAGCAACGAAATTGCAGACTTGTTCTGTTGAGGCTAATCGCCATTAATGCGGAATACAACACTGTAAGACCCTTCAGATGACCCATCGGTAGGTGGGTGCTTGCAGCTTGGCTGAAGATGTTGTTTTGGCCACCTTGTGACAGGAAGAATTACCCTCTGGCTTTACTCATGTTTTAGATGATCCAAGGGCAGTCATCCCCGTTTTTCCTGTGTCTTATATAATAACAGATAATGCTATATGCCAAGATATGCTAAGTTGCTCCAAGGACTTGTGCTCACTTTCATTTCAATGCAAACTTGTAGGGAAAGATGAAGAAATTTGTATTATTTTGCTGAATGAAGAAAGTCTGGAATACAACACTGCAGAAAACTTTATAGCAGGCTTATGAACCTTTTACTGTGGCCTACTGGCAAAAGTTAAAAAATAGCCATGAAATTGAATGAAAAAAGTCTTGGCAAGTAAATTTAAATTGTGCAAGTAACTGAGAAAGTTCATTTTGTTTGAAGAGTTTAATGAGCGCATGGCCTACATATATGAATATCATTATTTTTTGCATATTTCCCTATCTAATTTGTCATGTTGTCTATTTTAAACATTTAGTACAAGAAAAGAAAAATTAAATCAACAAAATCTGGTTGTAATAATGTGTTTGGGATCAGTCACAAGCCATAATATTTTAGCTAAAGCATTACTGTCATGGTCGCTCTGTCCTCGCTGTGCTGACCTGCTGTTTGTGTGTGTGTGTGTGTGTGTGTGTGTCTGTGAGACTGCCCCAGTTGCTGCTTTCGGGTTCCTGCACACCTGTCTTTGATGACTGTGGCTGAGCAAGTAAAGCCCGACTCCTTACCTCTGTGACTGTGCTACTTGCCTGTATATGACGGCTCACCAACCGCTTCCCTGTGCGCAGATTCTAGTGGAGAGCAGTGACCTGCTTTGTGGGAGAGAAGTGTTAAAAATGTGTGGATTTGTGGATAACCTGCCATGTGGGACATGTGGGAGCCCGGGACCTTCATTAGTGTTGATCTTTTGTTTGAACTGTCTGAACTGTGTTTTCACTGTAAATTAACACACTGAACTGTTGTTGTTATTGCCTGACCTGTGATTCTGGGCAATTACTGTATCAGCAGCATGCCAGCTTTGCACATTCCATGAAATTTGGTGTTTCCTCTTAAACGTGAGGACAACTGGTAGCTGCCCTTCACCTACAGTGACAAACATGCATGTGTGCGTTAGAAATGACGTTTATGGGCTGTATAAATTGTCTGCTAACTTAAAGCAGTGGTCAAGTGCAGCACACACTCAGACACGCGCACACTGGACACTTCTTCATTAACAAAGAAACATTTCTATTGATCTGGTCTACAGCTACGTTTCATGTTACAGCAAAGAAATATGTATGGGGAGCACTAAATGGGTTACTGACACACTGGTGAACGCACACATACACACACACATTCACTTACAGTGAAAGGGAAACTTTTTCCTCTCTCTCACTTACACACATCCAAACACATACACACAGAATGACTGGTCAGTGCTAAGCAGGTTAGAGTGAGTGAATTAGTATTGACTGGCTCCTTACAGCATTATCTGTGGCTGCAGCTTGCCACTACTGTCAGAACTGCAAGTGTGGGTGTTTGTGTTTGTGTCTAAATTAACAGGATTTTTATGAAGAAATCTCATAATCTGAACGTAAATGGCACCTTTGATAGTTTAAAGTGTAGTTTTTTATCTTATCTGTATCTCTCTTCTCTCTCATTCTGATCATGGTGTGTGTGCCTGGGCACGTGTGTGTGTGTGTGTGTGTGTGTGTGTGTGTGTAAGGGAGAGTCAGAGATCCTTTAGCATCATCACTGTCATAACGGAGATTCTCCACAGACCTAATGCAGCCATCACTCATACACACTGCCAAGGGTTATTTGTGTGTGTGGTTGTAGGGGTGGGTTGGTGGTCTGTCATTTCTCAGTAAGGAAGGAGGATTTATAGCAGTTTGCATTGACACACAGTGACAAAGAGAAAAAGGAAGGAATACAAAAGAGTACGGTAATAATGAGTGGGGCTAATGCTAAATCCAGGGACTATGTGTCATCAGCTAGGTGAGAAATGTTTCCACATTATGTGAGATTATTTTCAGCCTTTTAAAGAAAGTAAGAACAAAACACAGAAATCTTAAGTAATTATTCCACTGACATTTTAAAAAAATCGAATTTTTCATTTGACATTAAAGTTCCACTTTAGCCCTACTAGTCCCTCTCCTGTCCTCTCACCTGATGTCTGCCTACAATTGCTTTTATTGTAAAAGTTCCACCAAGGAGTCCAGTGCTGATCTGTGATTGATGGCAATTCACAATGTTTATTGTCCTTTGTCATTTGGACCCAAACCCCCAAGTCTGCTGATGTTATATGATGTTAGGTTGTTATTCTGAAATATAATACTTAGCACTACATCCAACCAACCCAAAATCATTCTGGGTTCTTTTAACCATGTCATCATTTCCATACTGTAATGATTTAAAGTAAAGCACTATGTTGGACAGTGGCTGTGGGGGTCAGCTGATGATTCTTAGATTCATTCATTCATGAATACCATATAAACCATATAAAGAATTCATTTATTGAATTCAGTCTGCTCCATGTTAGCTTTGCACAAAAACAGCTGGTAGAAATGTCCTTCTAAGAGATTCTTTCACTTTTATTTAAGTAAACAAGTTCAATCGGAAATTCAACTTCTGTATTTCTACTTAAGTATAGAATGTTTGTACTTTTGATTTTACTTTTACGGACCTGCTCCGTTGGAGGCGGTCGTCAGGGGTGACTCGGAGTGTCAGGAGTGTGTGTGTGTGTGTGTGGGTGGGGCGAGGTCTATGCCAAGTACCTGGTGGTTCTTGGGTTCCTAGGGACCCCATCTGGTGGGGTCGACTGCCCGGTGGTTCAGGTTGTTGGCGGGGCCTCCCCCATTCTCCTGCTGACGTTGCTGAGATGTTTGGCCTTTGGTGCTCTTGTGGGCTGCGGATAGCCCAGATCTCCTGGATCTATCTCTGTCTGCATCTGGCTCCTGGTGCGTGACTGCGGCTTCCCACCCTCCTTTTCAAGTATATTTTATGACACAGACACCCGCTCTCTCTCTCACACATGCACACACACCACAAGAAGATTGTTGAGTTATGTATCTGTGTGTTTTGTGTGTGTGAGTGAAAATGCAACCAAGTTTCTAGTGGTTGTTGTTTGTCGTGTTGCCTCTTTTTCTTTTATATATATTATTGTATTGTGTTTCCTAGGTTACAGTATATTGCTGTACATGTACCGAGACATGTGCACTTTAAATAGCGGCAAACGTATTGTGATCGTACTAATTAAGCCACGTTTCCTTTTAGGAGTACTCTTGTGATGTGGAAAACCATACTTACTCTATGGTCACAGTCTGTTCTGATCACATTAGCTTAGTAATTGAAATGTGAAATGAAACGTGAGACACAGAGTGAGTACATCTCTATATGATAAATAGCTAGTGCTGGACTTCAGCAGACATCAGTCAGGGCTGGCCCTGCTTCAAAACCTCAAACAATGACACATGTCAACCATAATCACACATGATATCCACCCTTCCACCTACACACACAGTCTCTGTGTCCTGTACATCCATAGCAATAATCCATCAGATCTACCTTCATTGGAGCAGAGCTTTAATCAAACCAGCCCCCCTCCATCCACCCAGCTCACCCCGTCAGCCACGGTCAAATCCAATAACAGCTCGATACTCATAGTGATTGATTGGCTTCCAATCCAATTGAATCTCTCTGAGATGTAGGTGGGAGGGGGACACGGGCTGCCTTGCTCAGTGCCATTATGCACTGGCACTGGCAGCAGAGCAAAGAGGAGATGAGAAAGGAGAGACAAGACAGAAAAGAAAGATGGGAGAAGAAGAGATGTACTGAAGAAATATTGGAAGTGCAAGAAAGAAAAAAAACAGAGAGGAATGACCTTGCTGTTTTCTGTGTGTGTGTGTGTGTGTGTGTGTGTGTGTGTGTGTGTGTGTGTGTGCATATCTGCCAGGTCCTGTTTTAATTGCCTCATTAGAACTTGACTGTAACTTGAAAATGCAAAAGTGCTCACACAGTAGGAAGGGGAATAAACCTTTTCAGTTTCTCCGTCTATCTGCTTTTTCCACAGGGCCCAACAGAAGACATGCTAGTCTCCACCGGTAAAATTCAGCTGACTTTGTATTATTTAAAAAAACCACATTTACAGCAGATGCTAGCATGTAAATAAATAAGCCAACCTACATGAGCTCACAAAAACTGATCAAAAGACAGAACTGTGTCGTGGGTTCGTGTCGTGTAGCAACAAGAATGAGGAAAGGGTGTCCCTTGTCAACTAGCTAGTCTCCTTTTTTTTAAAAAAAAATCCTACTCTCTCTTAACTCAAACCTGCTTGGTCATGGGGATCCCCTTGAAAGGTTGAGCAGGAGGCTGGTAGAGCTGGATGGGAAAGGCAAAAGTTTTGGCTGCTGAGGCAAAACGAGCTGACAAAGAGAGCCATATCTCTCTGTTCTTACTGGTTACTGGACAGAATTGAAGACAGGTTTAATCAAACACTGGAACTCCATCCCAAACAGTGAATATGCACAAACCATAAACTGTTTGTTTCACAAACCATCATTCATCAGTGTTATCATACTGGAATTACTTTATATTGTACAAACTAATTTAGGATTGCCTCAGAGCATCAATATGAACACATGATGAAGGCCTGGCTGTCTTAAACAGTATAAACATGTCTTTAAGCTGAATGCTGTTAATAATACTGCTATTATTTCTTCGTCTACTACAACTACTACTAATAATAATAATAATAAACAATACTAATAATAACGATATTATTGTGCATATTATTGCCTTGAGTCTTTATTAATTTTTTAATAAATGATTTATTAATATTGAATAATTAAAAGTATTAAATTGAATTTAATGAAAATAAAATACTAATTGTATATGGTATACACTTTAACTTTTTAATTTAAACCTACAGGATAAGGATTATTTTTTAAAACTTGTCTTTTTTTCATGCAGAGTGGAGAACCTAGGACCTAGACAGAGGCATGGAACATAGAGGTGAAAATGAAGGATGTTTATTCTATACAGAATAATAAAAATATAGTCTTTCATAGCTTAGCGGGGTGGCAGCCAAGTAATCTCCTTATGACTTTGTCTTCTTATACTCTTCAAATTTAATTGTTTCTCGCCATAGTTTTCCTCCAGTCAGAGGCATCTGCACACAGAAGAGAAAGGTTTTAAAAATCCCAAGTGTACCTACTTTTATGCATAGACATTTCATTTTTTCACAGTCAATATTTAAAAATACTATTTAAAAATAACTGACATTTTAACATATTTAATATAAATTAAAAAGTAGAAGGCAAAATAGTTTTTGTGAAATCCCATTTTGAAACCTCAAGATTAGCGTTTGCAGTGTTGCTGTTTTGGGATTTTGAGTCTGGCTGTAAAATTGCAATAAACTCCACTGGTTGGCTGGTAAGGAAGATTCATGCCCCAGTTTGCAACCATCGTGGGCCATCTTACTGCCCTGACCAGCAAGGACCAAAGGAATCCCGTAACATGGACAGCGGGATGTGAACACACTTTCAGTATGCTGAAAACCTACCTGTGTACGTCCCCAGTTCTCAGGAGCCCGGACTTCAGTAAGAAAATTTTGGTGCAGGTAGATGCCTCCACACTCAGCCTTGGAGCAGTACTGGCCCAAGGAGATCCTGGAGAAGAACATCCAGTCCTATACCTAAGCCAGAAGCTACTGCCACTGGAAACCAAATACTCAACTGTGGAGAAGGAGGCCTTAGCCATTAAGTGGGGACTGGAGAAACTCAGATATTATTTACTTGGATGGGAATTTGAGCTGCAAACTCACCACCGAGTTCTCACCTGGATCAATTCCATGAAGGACCATAACAGCCATCTGACACAATGGTACCTCTCACTGCCAACTTTCAGATTCACCATCCAACACCAACCAGGCAAGCTCAATGTAGTGGAAGATTACCTCTCAAGGTTGCCCCACAACGCCAACCTCTGGGTGGAAGGGGATGATGTGATGGAGTTACGCCATCAAGGACCGCAGACAGCTGACATGGATGACTGCACACACAGCCGGAATTAGATTCCACACTCTTTGCGCTGTGTTGTTGTGTCTGTGAGTCGCTAGGCCAACCGGTCAGATAAACAGAAAAGGCTGACAGCTAATATTTCTATTGAGCGGTACAGGGGGCATCCCGCATATATTGTCACTTACCTTTAATTAAAAGCCGGGCGCGCAGTCTCCCTGCGATCGCTGATTACAAGAGCAGCTGGGCTCTTGTATGGAGTATGGATGTCGACTGCAAGGGGCTGGGCAACAGCTTGAATCTCTCCTCCCCCACTTCCAGCATCTTCCTGTAGGCACTGATCTTCACATCCATTAGTTTCTTGTAGTCTGCCAGCTGACTGGACATCTGCGCTCTAATGTTGAGCAGCTCCTGCTCCTTCTGACTCAGTTTCTGGTGCCAGTCCTCCCGCTCCCTGTCCAGAGTCCTGTCCAACTCCTAGAGGCTGTCTTCCAGAGAAATTTTTTCTTTCCGGCACTGCTGCAGCTGCGAGCTGAGGGTCTTCACTCGGACCGTTGTGGTTTCCAGCTCGTCTTTGGTAACAGAAGCCACTTGGTTTTTCTCCATTGCATCCTGCTCTGTGTTGTGTAACTTTGAGCTGAAAACCCGGTCCTTCAGCTACTGCTGAAGGTGCGACTCGCTGTCCTGCTGCAGCTGCTGCATCGCCTCAGCTAGCTTTCAAACACTCTCCTCCACCCTGAATCCACCTCCACCAGGCATCTTTTATGTCTGTTTCAGATCTTCAGGATCTCCTGCTCACTGACGTTCTCGTGGAGTTTGAGGTTCTCTTTCAGTGTTTGCACCTGGATCTCCATTTCGACTCTCCTCAGCATCTCAGAGCTCAGCTGGTTCTTGGTGCCTGCCAGTACACCCTCTACTTGTTCGAGCTGGCTCTGCAGGTCGGTGACGTCACAGTTGAGTCTGTGGTTCTCAGCGTTCTTCAAGCATAGAGTCGCTTCAGCACTCCTCAACTGAGCCAATGCAGCCGTCAGATCGCCCTCCTTCTTCTGGTTCCTCACCTGAAGCATCCTGTGCTCCTCGCACAGATTCCCGTAGTCCATCTGCAGCTGTGCCCTCTCCTGGGCCATATCGTCCAGGGACTTCCTGGCGTCAGCCAGCTCCTCATTGTACAGCCTCCGCAAGCTGCTCATGTCCTCCTCCTTCTCCACCAGCTTCAGCAGAGGGCAGGAGCACTCGCTCTCCTGCTCCTGCACCTGCTGGATTTAGTTGGCGAGGTGGTTGTTGAGGCCCTGGAGCTCGTCCTTCTCCTGCAGTTGGGACAGGCGGGACAGGCAGGACAGGCTAGTGCTGGAGGCGGACAGGCCAGCCTGGTGTTGCTGGCCGGCGTGGAGGTGGCCTTGGGGGTGGACATGGATAAAGCCATAGCAGAGACGCACTCATCCTGACCCAGGTCCTCTGTCTCACTCTGCGAGTCACTGCTGTTGCTCTCCTGATCTTGGACCTTGGCAGATTTAGCCTTCTTCCCACCCATGCCTTCATAGGAGACTGCAAGCAGGCATGCATGCGTCCATGTTGGCTGTCTGCAGTGCGTGACAGAATAACTCCATCACACACACCAAGCCACAAAATCTTCTACAACCTACCCATGGCATGTCTCATCCCCTACAAGAAGACTAACGATCACTGTGTCATCAGCAAACTTCAGGATGTGTCTGTTAGTAAAATTACTGAGACACTAATTCGTATACAGAATGAACAGAAGGGGTGAGAGGCAGCAACCCTGGGGAGATCCAGTAGAACAGGAGAGCAAATCAGAAAGTACACTGTTCACCCTCACGCATTGTGACCTATTAGTTAAAAAGTGTAGTACCCAACTGATCACACTAGTTAAACGCTGTCAGTGAGTGTTGTGAGGCTGATATAAACCAAAGGCTGTCATAACCAAACATTCCTCAGCCGACTGCATTGACATGCAGATTTTCACAAGTCACTGGTAGTGTGTGAGTGTGTGTGTGTGTGTGTGTGTGTGTGTGTGTGTGTGTGTGTGTGTGTGTGTGTGTGTGTGTGTGTGTGTGTGTGTGTGTGTGTGTGTGTGTGTGTGTGTGTGTGTGTGTGTGTGTGTGTGTGTGTGTGTGTGTGTGTGTGTGTGTGTGTGTGTGTGTGTGTGTGTGTGTGTGTGTGTGTGTGTGTGTGTGTGTGTGTGTGTGTGTGTGTGTGTGTGTGTGTGTGTGTGTGTGTGTGTGTGTGTGTTTGTGTGTGTGTGTGTGTGTGTGTGTGTGTGTGTGTGTGTGTGTGTGTGTGTGTGTGTTTGTCACTGTGTGTGAGACTGTGTGTGTGTGACTGTGTGTGA
>VUQG01045078.1:2463-12932 GCA_015106755.1 Etia nguti | reverse complement strand
GTGTGAACGTCACAGGGAGATCCCTCACAGCCCAGTCTCCTAAGTCTGCCCTGAATAAGATGCTGTCCACACAAAAGATGTTTTCTTGGAATACTCAGGGCGTCTCTTCTGCTGCCATTCCTAAAACTGAGGGGCTTTGTTGCCATAGCCACTCAGGCTTTGGTAAACAAATGACAAATAGTAGTGCCGTCGGCTCTGTGACCCCTTCCTGTTTGCTTCACGTTTAAAACTTGCACGCCTTGTGATTGGTGCATACATAGGGTGTTTGAAGTATTTACACATAGTCATCTTAAACATATGGATATGCAATTGGTATGCAGTGCAGCTCTCCTGAAAAATTGCAAAACTTGTCTTTAATCAAACAAGACAAGCAGAGTCTCACCTCGTTTCACCGCCCGGGACTGATGTAGGTTTAGCTCGTGCTTTCACAGTGACTGCTCAACAAATTCATCCAAATGCCACAGAGGAATGCACACAATGTGTTTCTGGTCAGGGATAAGAGACATGTTGACACTAACCATATGGCAACGGTCAGCACTGATTTAGTTTTGTGTATCTGAGCTTTGACAGCCCAAACCTCTCTCCGCCTCCTCGCTATCATCTTCATCATTCAACATTTGCTGGCCTGACTTTATAAACGTGTTTCTTTTGAATTAAGATGCAGAAATTTGTAGTAAAGGAAACGAAGATGCACTGAGGATAACCAGTGCATAACACCAGGATAAATCGGGGGATTTTATCGGCTTCGTTCCGAAATGGGAGTTCATTAGCCTTGCTGAGGGGTACCCAGAGGGGAATCAGAGTCACTTACACCCAATATAAATAGAAACCAGTGTTGCTGCATCTGCTCTCCCTGTTGGTGGTCACTGAACTCTGCTCTCTTCGTGTCTCAAGGAGAGGAAGTTTGTAGGGGGTTCAAATCAGGTGAGTGGGTGCATGGCGAGGGAGCTGGGAGACCGAGTGAAGCTGCAGTCTCCAGTCTACAGGATTGACCAGACCGGAGACGTGGTCGTGGTGGAGACTGTGGACAAGCAGACCTACAAGGTGAGTTGAGTATATCACCGGTATTTCCTTTGAAGCACTACTTTTTATGTCTTTCCTTACATTCTCTGCTATAGTGAGGAATATAATATCGAGCTGGAAATGAGCATTTGAAGTCCATTTGAGTAAATATTCTAAGGACTCGATTAATGTTTATTAACTGTATTTAGCACCAAATCATCTCAGATGTTACAACAAGATGGAGAGAAAGAGTATTCCCCCTTTGAGCAGAACTTGGCAACAGTGAGGATAAAATAAAGAGAGGAAAATAGAGGAAAGGCACTCATAGCATCTCTGACCACAGAACAGTTTCCACTTTGCCTCACTCTGTTTAAAATGAGCTTTGGCCCAGAGACGATGGCGGTGTTTCACGATCATGTTCACACGATAGAGCTTTAACTTGTATTTGTGAACGGTACGGTGTTCATAGACAGTGATTTCCAGAAGTGTTCCCGAGCCCTTCCAGTGATTTCATGAGAATCATGCCTGCTTTTAGTGCAGTGGTGCAGCAGGGCCCAAAGATCATGGGCATCCGTTATTGATTTTCAGCCCTATCCTTTGCACACAGAAATTCCTCCAGATTCTTGGAATGTTTTGATGATATTATTTCTTTTCAGTTTTATGCTGAGGAACATTATTCTGAAATTGCTCCACAATTTGTAGACACAGTTTTGGGGTTTTTTGCAGAGCATCTCTGAGATGCTCTTTTTATAGCCGGTCATGTGACTTTAAGACATGTCACTGCCATCAAATTCAAAGTGAGCTTTTTGTTTCTGTAAATGATAATAGTAATTTTCTGTATAATGTTGTGAATAAAAGATGGCTTTCTGAGATCTGCAAGTCACTGCATTCTTTTTTTTATTTACAGTTTACACAATGTCACAACTTTTCTGAAACTGGGTTTGTAGACGCAATTGATTAGTTCAGTCCAGTGGTTCCCAACCTTCAAATGGCCACACAAAACAAATAGTCAGAATGACTTTGCTTATATGGATACATCACTGTTAAGAGTCTAATAAGATAATGAATAATGACGGTGCGCTTATGTTTCAGTAGATTCTGAATGCAGGACTTTCACTTTAAAGTGCCTAGTACTGCAGCCATGTTTCAAATAACTGTTATATTGTTTGTTTGGTTTTTTTTATGTATTAGGAAATGAAACAAATGCTATATTTATACATGTTTATACATACTACATAATGTGAGATAATGCAGTCTGAATATGAAACATCCATGTATCTGTAAAACAGTAACTGCTTCACAGTGTTGATCACAAACTTCACTGGCACTGCTGCTCTTTGGCTGCCATCTACTGGCTGCTTGGAAAAAATGCAGTTAAAATGTGCGTGATCTGTGCAACTTTGTTGTTTTCATTTATGGTCAGATGGTTCATTGCAATGAATTATGGGACGGCATTTTCACCTCTCCTTTCATAAAGGATAGTCCAGCGTATCCTATACTAAAGGAAGCATTGAAGCTCCTTTCCTTAGTATTTGAAGAACTGGAACAGCTCTTACTATGGCTGATGGCTACCATGCAGATACTTCTGGGTCACATCTTTTAGTTAGAAACGGACTATTGGAACGCACTCTGTACTGTCTCTGTCTCTGTGTTAGGCCAAGTATGTGATCGTGGCCACACCACCTGCTCTGAATCTGAAGATGCACTTCAACCCTGAGCTGCCCCCGCTGAGGAACCAGCTGATCAACCGTGTTCCCATGGGCTCTGTCATAAAGTGCATGGTCTACTACAGAGAGAACTTCTGGAGGAAAAAGGGTACACAGGAAGTGAAAAGAGGGAGAGCGGCAATGCTGTTCAAGATGATGCAGTTTCTAATGTTTTATTGTGTCACCAGGTTACTGCGGCAGCATGGTGATTGAGGAGGAGGGCGCTCCCATCGGCCTCACCCTGGATGACACAAAACCTGATGGGACTGTACCTTGTATTATGGGGTTGGTACAGAGCTTCAAACAGTTCTCTGTAATTGCGTATACTTTATATTATGCTTCCATATTGTACACCGCATCGCCAAAAGTATTTACCTGCTGCAGGACATCTTTCAGACCTGAGTTATAACACGTACTATGAACATGTAGTCTCTTCTATCCTCCTTAGATCAGTCAGTGACCCCCTGGTAACCACCCGCCATGGTGAATGGTTTGGTCACCATTAGTTTGTAAAACACCTTTATTTCACTAGCGACCTGTGATGACCAGAGGGTTACTGACTGGTCTGTAGGCCTGTGTGTCAGCTTTACCATCTGACTCTGACCTAGTATTCTAGCATGAGATCCTGCAAGAATTTCCACACTATGTAGGACTTGCGCTTAAGATAAGATAACCTTTATTAGTCCCACACGTGGGAAATTTGTTAAATGGAGCTAAACACAAGTGATAAAGTCATCCAACCAGCCACACATGGTCATATAGTGTTTTCTCTTTTCATTTTTCCCCCAGATTCATCCTTGCCCGCAAGTGCAGAAAGCTCTCAAGCCTGTCCAAGGAAGAAAGGTAGACAACAGTGGACAGAGATGGAAAAAAACTCTCACGATCCCTGAGATCAGTTTAATCCTAACTTCTGTGTTGTTGTGTTTAGGTTGAGGAGGATCTGTGAGATCTACTCCAAAGTGCTGGGCACAGATGAGGCTTTGCATGTGAGTTTGAGTGCAGAGTGGCACACAGTCATGTGGATACAGTGGGATCGCTTGACTGACTGCTCATGTGTCTGCTTGTTGTCCTGTAGCCAGTGCACTATGAGGAGAAGAACTGGTGTGAAGAGGAGTACTCTGGAGGCTGCTACACAGCCTATTTCCCCCCAGGAATCCTTACTCAGTTTGGCAGGTGAGTCTCTCTCTCTTCCTCACATATGTACACACAAAAAAATAAACATGAATATGAAAGTTTGATCTTTTCATTTCAATTAAATTAATTTATTTGAATGTGTCAGCTGCTGGATATTTATGGCTAATATATGTTTCAGTAGGATTTGTGCTTATTTTTGCAAATTAGCGCCACTCCTTCTCCATGACATGAACCTGCCTGTTTGTGCACGGCTCCAGAGGGGACTCACTGAGATCACAACACTTTGTGTGGCGCGGATAATTATGTTTACCACACAAGCAATACTGTGATCTCATAATTCATCTTTTGTAAAGAAAAAAACAGACCGGCCCTGTTGGAGGCAATCCTAACTGAATGATGTTATTGCAGTGTTTCTGCTCCATTTCATGGTTTTATTGGAGTGTGAGCAATGAATGAACTTTCAGTACAGGAGGACGTGTCCCCAGCATTTACCTGTAAAATCTATAGCTGTACACACACATAAACACAATCCAGTGCCATGGCTGTTTGCCGGTGTCTGATGCATCGCAGCAGGTTTCATTTATTAGTCGAAGCTGCTTGTTGCACAGATCCTGGTGCATATGTTCACTGTTAGAGTTTTCTTAACCTCCATATGAAAAACTGAAACTGCTTGTTAATCGTCACGGGGACCATATTTCATGGAGATGTGTAAATGTCCTCACCAAATGTACAAATGTGTTCTCACTCACAATGAAAAGTAAGCTGGAGTTGGAAACCTTACATTGTGCTTTTTGATACAGAGTAACTTGTTTCATATACCGGGTGGCCCTGCAAAAAATAGAGTTAAAGTAAAAGTCCTTTCTTTGGTTCTTTAACATTGAGCACAGTGGGGGTTGGAAGATTAACCCAAAGGAAATGCACTTTATGTGCTATATAATTCCATATTGCACTTGTTCAGGTGAGAGAATATTTTTAAATGAAGTGAATACATGCTAAAGCTCAAAGGTCAGTACAGTGCTGGTGCATACAACAACAGTGATTAAACGGTGTTTAAAGCTTGTAAATCAGTTTAAACTCTGAAACCTCTCCTGTTTTCTTTCTTTTTTGCCCTTCAGAGTGCTGAGAGAGCCGGTGGGCAAGTTGTACTTTGCGGGCACAGAGACGGCCACCGAATGGAGTGGCTACATGGAGGGGGCCGTACAAGCTGGAGAGAGAGCAGCCAGAGAGGTCAGAGAGCATTAAAGTACCTGCTTTTCACTGCTACGTGGTAGCAAATACCAGTTCTTACCTGTTTAAACACCCTTAGAGGCAGGTTATTTAAATATACCAGGTGGAAACCACTTAAATGATGCAGCTGGCACACCTAGTAGTCACACCTCAGCCTGCTCCTGGTGATGTGGATGTAACAGAAAGTAAACTCAGCACATTGCTAGTTCTCAGAGTCTGAGGTGAGCTTAGCCAGCAGTACTGGGGGTCAGCTGATAGCTCAAATCATGACATCCTCTCCTTTTCTCCCTTCTCATTTATGTCTGAGCTGCTGACTGAAACTAACCGTAGAATCACACTGGACCTCCCCACTCAGTCTTCTTACTTAGAAGCTAAATCTCTCCAAAACACTCCTGCAACGCCTGCTGTTTGCGGTTCATGTCCTTCTTCCAAGGCATTAACATTAGGTTTGGTTTCCTAAGATACTCCTGCACGTGTTCATGTTCCTCCATGTTTCTTAGCTCTGGCGCTGCTGCAGAGTAGGTCAGTTACAGTAAGGGCCAGTCAAGTCTGAGTAGATCAACATCACCCAAACTCAAATGTGTATCATGTTTAAAATTTGGACTGTAAATTTTGATAAGTTCTTGACTGACACCACCAATGTCTTCTCCCAGGTCATGTGTGCGATGGGTAAACTCCAACCTAATCAGATCTGGCAACCTGAGCCTGAGAACGAGGTAAGAGAAGTCCTTATGCACCAAATTAAACTTAAAAGTTGGCTTCTGATGAAAAATTAACAATCACTGAAGAAACACTCTGAAATCTCTGGTCATGAATCCAAAACATTGGGCTTAAACAGCACTCTGACACATATTTGCAAGTGGACATTTAGAAGACGGTCTGCTGCAAGTGTCACAAATGTAAGACCAAATATCTGATATTATCATTCCCTTCGTCCTACAGGAAATCCGGGCACTCCCGTTTGTCACTACCTTCTGGGAGAGAAACCTGCCTTCGGTTGATGGTTTCCTCAAGTTCTTAGGAGTCTCCACATTCCTGTCTGCTGCCGCCGCAGCTGGCCTGGTGGCCTACAAGAAGGGCATCATCCCCCGGAGTTAAACCACCCCGTCATCTCACTCCTCCACATCTCAAGGGAACACGTCTCAATAGACACTTGTGTACTTCTAGTGCACTACTTTATTGGCCCGAACTACAGAGTAGTGACCTACATACGGTATACGTTGTTTTTTGAGAAACACCGTGATGTAAGAAGGACTGTTCAGCTCATGCAAAAACACTAACACACTGTTACTCTGTCCACAAACGAAAGAGAACGAAGCAGATGAGAAGGGCTGACTGAAAGGTGTTTGAGAGGACTGACGAAAGCCTAACTTCAGTTTAAAAATCCAGACTCAGATTGTGAAACCAATGAAGGAAAAAAGATCAGAATCAGTTTGTAAGGGGAAACCTTCCCTGTCACAAATACTATTCCATACATTGCCAATGAAATTCACTGTGTCGATTATATGTGAGTTTATAAGAGTCGCCACGCTTATTGTGTGTATGAGCCTCATCTGTGTCGCGTGCTTCTGTGAGCATGCATTCGTGACCGCATGGTCATCAAAGTTTTCGTACAAAGTGTGCAAACGTGTGTGCATGAGTTTCCACTGTGTGTCTAATTACCTCTGCTGATTTTAGGTGCTGATTTATTCTGGCCAAGCAGCCGTAGCTGTTTGATGAAATCCAGTGACTTCAGAGGAGAAAAGAGCTATTATAGTGCCAGTGCCCACATAGAAAATCACAGAGAACATTCAAGGACAAGGATGGGGGGGGGCTTTTTCTGTCTTATTGTCAGCAAATCCCATGAAAACACAAATGAATAGTGAATTATAGCATTGTCTTTGTAGCTAAAGCCTGATGTGAGTCGCACACCTAAAGTGAGTCTGACTGCATGAAATGGGCAATGTTGTTTCTCTTGAATTTAAATTTTATTTAGATCCCAAAGTCCAAATTATGTGCCCTAATATGAATTCAAAAATTTCAAATTTGGGCGCCAAATGTGTATTATTCCCAATGAGCGAATTTGTGCAGTTGAAGCAGATGAAGAAGTGCCAAAAACTGCAGCCAGTTGAGGCTGGCTCTAAAAGCGGGTCAGTCCTCACAGACTCCTGTGTTAAGATGCCCATTTTCCACCTGAAAAAGCGTGTTTAAAGCCTGGTGCAATCCTTGTAGTTAATTGTCTCCTTCATGGTAACTCCTTTCATATAAATCCTCTGTTTAAACTATAGTAAGTCTTAGGTATCAGCAAACACAGGCTACCAAATATAGCCACCAAAAATTAAGACGGTGCCGAACCCATAAATTTAATTGGTAATCCATAAACCAATGGTGATAATAATGATTATTATAAATAATAATTAAAATTCTCAGTTATAGTTCTTTGTTGTTTTAACTCTTTACCCCCTTGTATAAGTCGACCAGGAGTATCTTGAATATTTCAGGCTTATAGAACAAAACGGCTGGTGTGCATCAGAAGTTAGTGTAGGTGGTCTCTCAGTGTGCAGCTAAACTTGGAAAAACCCAGAAACTGTTCTGTTCTTCTTCAAACCACGACTTTATTGATATGTGCTGAGGTGTGAAAACTCGTCATCGAGGCTACAAAGGGGATGTCATCAGTGTCTCTTTATGGAGGAAAGAGTTAATGTTTGTCCAGACTGAACACAGAGCAGTTACAGATGTACCACGAATTGTTATGTTTTCTATACTTTTAATCTTCAGGTATACCAAATTTTTCATATTCATAGATAAAAGTATGCATGTTTTATTAATCAGAACTCAAAAGGGGAGCTTGAAGGTGAATGCAGCTTAGCATAAGCGTACGCAAAGTCTTACAGCACCATGTTTAGTCATTTCTCTAAACATCCTCACTCATATTTCTTCAGCAGGAACTCTAGGCTCACGTACATGAGCCAGGAAGTGGTAAGACAGACCAGTTCACTGTTAGTATTTGTTGACAAAGAAAAAGAAAAATACATGCTAAGAATGAGACGAGTCAGCCTTATTCTTTAAATGGAAATGTAGTGGTGTCCAGCTGCTAGTGTGGTAATCCATCGGTCGGTGTAACTGAAGTATTTGAATGTATTTTCTTCACACTAGATAACATGTGCGTGGTGGTTTTACTGAGGTATTCAGATTTTTCACGTGTGTATTTTTACCTTTTCACATTCACACTTCAGATTAATACAATCCCACCGGCTCGAACGCGTCCTTGTAACAAGTGTTTTGATTTGTTTAGGAAAAATTAAACTGTCTTTTAGAGAAACTTTAAAGAAATGACATTCCTGCTGAAAAACTGACTGGCTGCAGCAAAGGTTTAACTGCTGGCCACTCAGCAAGCAGTGCCGCACCAATCATTCGTCCGAGTAAAATCATTTGTCGGGGGTGTAGATGTGAAAGCCAACCTGCTGCACAGTCCTCTGTGTGCAGCTCTTTACGCCCACTACAAGAATCATGCTGTTCTTGTCCCAAAGATGTTTGTGAGTGTAGTTTATCTGTTGTGCCTTAATGAAAGTCGTAATGTTTTTGTCATTTTATCTCAAGTGCCTGTGACTCTGACACTCTCAGCCCCCGATCCCCTTCCTTCCTTCCCTCCCCTGCCTGCTCCAGAGGTGAGAGGTCAGATGGATCGGGTCATCAGTTCAAGGCATCATCTGCGCACATTAACATACAGCACTGTGTCCAAGTGTATCCAGAACCTTTTCATTTTTAAAGTTCCCCTTACCTGAGTTATGTCCTCACTGCAAACTTGACTCAGGTAAAGCCAGGTGTAAAAACACGGCATCAGAGCTCAGACTGTTGAGGTGATCCTTCTGCTTATCTCCATGTCCGTGTGTGCTTTGTGTTGTGCCTGAAGTGCTTCTTCCCTCGTTGTGGCATCCCTCTCCCATCTTCAGTCCCAGTGCAGGTTTTGTGCTCTTGCAGTTCTAGAATTAATGATTGAACGATGATGTCACTTTTTAAACCATCACTAAAAGTGTTTGAGTTTATGTTTGGCTGAACAAACAAAGCCAGCAAATTACAGTAAAGTTCCCCTTACCTGAGTTATGTCCTCACTGCAGAGACATGATGCAGCGTTATTCATTATGGGTGTTTTCTGGAGACACCCCCTCCCTCCCTTTGTCCCTCTGTGCATATGAGCCTTCTTAACTATTCCTGTGACCTGCTCTTTGATGTCTTTGATTCCTCATACAAAGCTGGTGATATTTAACAAAATGTGAAATAAATCTTTTACTCGTCTTAAGCGGATTTATTCTGGTGTCGTGTGTGTCTTATAAGTATCATTATGTCCACTCAGAGCAGAGCTACAGCCCAAAGGAGTGAAAATAGTGGTGTAATAGTTAATTAGTAGTCATTGAAAGCTAGTCCAATTCCAAAAAAAGGACATTGGGTCAATTGTAAATAAAACCAGAATTCAATGATTTGCAAACAAGAGAACATAGATGAAATATTAAATGTTTAAGCTGAGTCAGTGTGCCATTTTAAGAAAAATAAGAGCTCATTTTGAATTTGATGGCAGCATTGGGTTTAAAAATAGTTGAGAGAGGGCAACATAAGGCAGGAAAAGTAAGTAGTGCTAAAAAGAAGGTTAGGTTAAATAGCATCCGATAGGTAACATGACTGGAGTGTAAAAAGAGCGTGTAGAGCGGCAGAGCATCTCAGAAGCAAAGTTGGATGGAGGTTTACCAATCTGCAAAAACCTGCCTGTAAAAATGATGGAACAATTTCAGAATAATATTCTTCAACATAAAATTGCCATGACTTTGAACATGGAGAAATCTGTGTGTGCAGGGGACAAGTCTGACAATCAGTATTGGATGTCTGTGAACTGAAGTAAAAATAGATGTGATTCTGTCATGAAATTCAGTGCATGGGCTCAGAAACACGTCCAGAAATCACCTGCTGTGAACACAGTTCACTGTGCCATCCACAAATACAGGCTGAAGCTCTACCGTGCAGAGAAGGAGTCATATGTGAACATGATCCAGAAACACCACCATCTCTTCTGTGCCAAAGCTCATTTAAAATGAAGTGAGGTAAAGTAGTCAGTCAAACTGAAATTTCCAATTCTGACACTATAAGGAGAGACCATAAGGCTTATTAT
This sequence comes from Etia nguti, assembly GCA_015106755.1. Taxonomy (NCBI): domain Eukaryota; kingdom Metazoa; phylum Chordata; class Actinopteri; order Cichliformes; family Cichlidae; genus Etia; species Etia nguti. The sequence continues at coordinate 2,723 of VUQG01045078.1, read as the reverse complement.
CGGCACACAGTTCAAAAGCCTGCATCTCTGATGGTATGGCGTGTCAGTGCTTGGCAGATCGCACATGTAGAAAGGCACGACCAGTGCTGAAAAAATAATTGCTACCTCATGTTATATCATGAATTTGCTGTTATTAACCAAATTTGTTGGAAAGCTGAGTTTAATTTTACCAGCCACACTGAGGTTACAAGTAACGCGTTACTGTAATCTGATTACTTTTTTCAGGTAACGAGTAAAGCAAGGGATTACTATTGCAAAAG
>VUQG01045077.1:0-10906 GCA_015106755.1 Etia nguti | reverse complement strand
TCCCTCAATAAAAAAAAAAAAAAATTTTGAAATTAAAAAAAAAAAAAAGGATGAGAGAAATTTAAGACTTAAGCATTTAATAAATCTCTGAAATAAAAAAGTTGCAAAGAGAAGAAAATCAGTGTAATTAAAATAAATTAAAAGTAAATTAAAGTCAGAGCTTGAAAAACAAAATAGCCACTGAATTCATTGTATACTCAGAAAGTGTGAAGTACTAAACTGCAGAAAATTGATTTAGTTACTTCACAGCTGTTTTTGGAAAGAAGAGGAGGAGGAGGCAGCTCCCTGAGGAGATGAGGCCCAGCTCCAAATCAACTGATTGGGATCGACAGCACATTCCACACATATGCTCATCTAATGGGGCAAATCAGTGCCGAGCAAAGAGGCAGAGCGGCAGCAAAACAACTATATGTGACAGGCAGACTGCAGACGGCGATGGCGAGGTTGAGATGACCAGGATGTCCTGGCAGGAATTGGTTTGATTTTGTCACTAAGTGCTGTGCTAAATTGTGTTTTAAAACAGAAAATGAGGGTTTGTGCTTTTTTCTTTTTTTCCCCTAAATGTGCGAAAGTGTCTGCATCGTGACCTCCGGCAAACACAAACGGGGACAGCCGGGCAAAGTCAGGACCCGTTTGTCTCCCAGAGAGATGTGAACGTACACATGAGGCTGGTCAAATTAGACCTTTCACATGTTACACGTGCAGCAGAAATAACGGCAGCAACAACCGTCCACTATCATTTATTTTCCTTTCTACTTGACCTTTTATTTTAGCAGGATCGTCTCTTGAGATCAGAATCTTCTTTCTGGCATTCAGAACCAAAATAGCAGAAAAATTATGCTTTTAGAAATAAGCCACACTGAACATTGAGATTGAAAATAAAGGTATTGTGCTGTTTTTGTAAGGAAATTATGTTCAAGTTTCAGTCCTAAAATGCAGAGTTTATCCAGTGAATTCGTATTAATACTGTAAAGGAGTTATGCTACATTCAGTCCCAACCAGTCTTGCAGTTGCCTCTGAAAATCTCAGTAATGCAATTTCTTCACTATATTAGCCGTGTCTTCTGCCACTCCCAGCCCACTAACCAGATGTCAGATCCACTTTTCCACCCACCTCACCTGTGTCCCATTTCCAAATCAGCTTTTAGTATTTAACTCCCATTTTGAAATCAGGCTGTAACTTACTTATTCCAGTTTTTGCTGCCTATCTGTCTGCCTATAAGGCAGTAATTCCATTGTTTTAAATAAACTAACTGAAGCTGTCGTGTTTTTAATCCTGCAGTCTGTGGAAGAGTCCATCTCGCTACCTTTTTCTGAAGTTGCCTCTCCTTGTGAACCATTGTTTTCAGGCAGCTTTTGTTCCATTTGACACCGCTGAGCATTTTTGCCTCTTAGTTGTTGAAGACAGAAGTAGTACTGGTCGCTGAAGTGTCAGATAATTTTCTTGGGATAATGTAGAGTGTAAAGATGAACAATACATATGTCACTGCTTTCTCCTGCTACATGTGTTCAAAGCCAAAACATGGCAAAATGGGGACAGTATCTTGTTCTGGCTGAATCATTTTTAACCAGATTTTTAACCAGTAGTTAGAGATGCAATACTGACGCCCTGCCTCCTCCTGCAAAGCCAAAATGTGAGCGCACAACCCTTTGAACTTCATGTAGCCCAGCAGCCACATGAAGTTCAAAGTTTGTCTTAATGCCTACACATGAACATTTCCCCATAGATTGGTTGTGCCATTAGCTTGGCTTGCTTGTTATAATATTATTATTTATAGCCGATGAATGTAAAAAATCCAGCTTAGTGTAATTTCCTACATCATGCTAGAAGAGAAAATGAATTTAGAACTGTGAAAAATGTGACATTCAGTTCAGTTCAATTTTACTTTATTTACATAGTGCCAAATCACAACGACAGTGGCCTCAAGGAACTTCATATTGTAAGATAAAGACCCTGCAATAATACTCACACCAACAATCACATGACCCCTATTTGCAAGCACTTTGGCAACAGTGGGAAGGAAAAACTCCCTTTCAACGGGACGAAGCAGGCTTAGGAATGGGGCAACTGTCTGCTGCGGCCGGTTGGGGATGAGGGACACAAACAGACAGACACAAACTTTGATGAAAGAAACATCCTGCAATTCATGAACAGGTGAGTCAGTACCTTGGTGGTTAGCGCTCCCACCTCTTCAGCTGCTTCTTGTGTGGCCTTCCCACAGTCCAAATACATGCATCAGGTTAACTGGTGATTCTAAACTGGCTTAGCTGTGGATGTGGATAAACATGGATAAACTGTGATTCAGAGTGTGCACCACCATTTACCCAAAGTAAGCTTTATCTCTTATGAAACTACACGAGTGTTATTTATTTAGTTATGATGTCTGACAACAGCATCAAGTAGTTCATCAAGAAAAAAACCCAATCTGTTCATAAAAATAATGTCAACAAGCATCACGATGATAAATATGGATTTATGCCGTGAAAGCCACCAGGGGGTACTCAAAATGGTTTTCCTGGGAATTTGTATTTTCACATGATAATATTTTAGTTTCTTATTTGCTTCACATAGCCAACTTGTTTATAAATATCCAAGAAATATGATATCACTATTGCAATTTAGCTGTTTTAATAACCCCTGCAAGGAGGAGGAGGAGTATACAAAGTTATGAAGTTTATTTAGTGTTTATTCATGACGGAATCCACGGAAGAAGAGTCTCACTGCCGCTTCCCTCAGTTCGCCTAATGTGTTGTCTTTTCAAAGAAGAAGGCGTTGATGGTGTTAATATTTACCCTGCTGAGGAAAGGGCACAACTCTCTGCAGAAGCTACAGATGACTTTAAAATGTCATTTTCTGGTTCAGTGCCCTGTAACTCTGCTGCTGCTTTAAAGAAAAACAAATAACAGCATTTAAATCACAGCCGCCTCAAACACTCAGAAACACTCACGACTCCAAAATGTCACAGAAACACAGAGGACGCTTCGGATAGTTACAGGACAATCCAGTCGCAGCTTATAGGGAATACATTTATGGAAAATCCAGCTGCCCTGCATGATAATTCCTTCCCTCCCTTCATCATTGCTCACTGAAAGTATTCAACTGTTTTATTAATCGAAAAGTACAACATGGAATTTGGAGTCTTTTAACACTAGGGAATAAAAACACAGAGCATTTTACATCAAAGCTTTCAGATGTTTGAATTGTGTTTAGAAGTAGGTTTCATTCTTTCATAATAACATTCATATTCTCATCTCATTTTTTTATATTTAAAATGATTTTGTTTTAGGTAGAGGAAAATTATATTAACCAATTAATTTGTAGAGCTTGGATCAAAGAAGTTACAAATTTTCTGGGTGTTCCTTTTAATTCAAAGTATTTTAGTACAACATTTAGACCGACGTCATCACAGTAAGTTCAGCCCAAGCCAGTGTGCCTGTCATGAGCAATAATAAAATACACACATATATAACATAATGTGACCACATAAACCAACTATTAAATGTGTGATCACTCTGAGATGGTATATTCCTGATAATATTGTGCAGATGACAGAAGCCCTTACAACATCATGGACAAACTTTAAATATATGATATTTAAAGGTCTATTTCATCTTCAGTTATAAAACAAATGCACCAGCAGCAGTCGTGAATCTTGTCTCTTGATTCTGTGATATTTATCAGGTGAACAGAAGAAAATGCCAAACCAACATCAAAAAAAACACATGAACACAAACTAGATAATATGACTCTGTATGATTCTAATATTATGTACAATATGATGTTTTTTATGGTTTAGACCGGGCTGTCACTTAACCTGGACAGGTGCGCGTACTACTGAAGTTGTGTTCAGGGTTTGATGCCAGAGCCTTTAGTCGTGGTCATATTGTTGTTCTATCTATTGTTTGTGTGCACGGAGTTTATTGTTCCTCTCCCTGTTTCCTTCTGTGTTTTTACTCACATTTCTGTTTGTTATTGTTTAAATGACGGCTGTTATTCAGTCGTTTTTTTTTTCCTTGTCAACTTTTTTTTTTAACTTCTTATATATTGTGTTATAGTATGTTGATGGCATGATATGGAACACTTTCGATAAAATAAAAAGAATCATAGTATTGGGAAATTAAATTAATACAATGATAAGTATTATAATACTATAATAGCCTCTTGTCCTACCTGGTTATATGAAGTACGCATTTCCTACACAGCACTTTTCTGCAGCTGCAACTCGGCATACCTGTGTCCAATTTATCTTCATGCAGGTTGGAATTAGCCCGATGAACCAAATAAAATAAGCGCTAATATTAGACTTATGCAGAAATGTAAATTTTAAAAAATTGTTGTCTTGTTTGGGATGCAAAAGTTTCAAGGAAGTCTTAAGAGTACAAGAATCCTCTGCAGGAGAATGACTTCATCGTTGAAGCACAGTTTACAGCAGCACCGACACACCTGTTCTCACATGACACGACCATCGCTGCTAATTGTGCTTCCAGTCTCTATGGTGAGAGTCGCACACAGCTGTGGCACAGCTTTTGGTGCTGTCTCACCTAGAAGAGGACACCTATTTATATCTGCACAGCACATGTGGTCTCCAGTGGTTGTGGGTTAGAGGGTCTGGTACTCTCAGGCGATTAGGTGTGGCATCCATGACGACCGAGTCCAGCCCGTCACTAACTTCCTAATTCTGGCTCCAGACATCGTCTCTGAGGCTGAAAACCTCATCCTGCCATGACTGATGGGAAGTTCAGAGGGTGTGTAATATCTCAGAGAAAATGTCTCACTGGTCAAGCAGAACATGTTCTGCTGAACCAAAGAAAAGGAATTTCTGTTATTTCTGTTTGGCTGGAAACCCTTCCTCTTATTTTCCAGTAAATCGATTGTCAACCTGCAGGATATGATGGAGTGAGACCAACCAGGGACACCTGCGAGAAAGTTGTAGCACGACTTAAAAAATTAATATCATTTTCAGGTGTGGTTTCTTCAGGGGAGATGTGTCCTATTTGAATTTGGACGCACAAATGAGATGACTGCAACTCCTCTCAGACAGCTTTACTTACTGCATGCAGGAAATGTATAGTAACTCGTATTTCATGACGAGCCCATGGAATTTTGATTATTTCTTCTCTTGTTATATAAGAGAGTTTGAATTTTATCCCATCCTGTGTGGCTGCTGGCGTGTTTGGATTGCCGTGTATCACAGTAGAGAGGGACATCAGGAAGATATTTATTTATCCGGTACATCATTTGAAAAAAATGTTTGAACTCCACATCTAATCAGGATTTTTACACTTTTATTTAAGAACATATTGGCGATATATTGACACTTGTCAGGTAATACCATCATCAATACACTCGGGTTTGTAGGTTAATAAGGAGTGACTGGAGAAGAAAGAGGGAATTGATTTACAGGTAATTATAAAATAAATGTTTACCAAATCTTTTATTGATATGTCCCGACTTAGTCTCTAGTAATTAACCTTTATTTATCAATTATCTATAGTGCTGGAATAGCAGCAGTTTTGTAGCAAAGGCAGGAGAGAAGACAACCTAAATATGAGTTTATCATACTCATGTTTAAGTTTTATAGATGCTTTTATGAGGAAGTGTCCTGTTCTGTCTTGCTGTGGTGTCAGTGAGTTGTATGCAGCTGACGTCACTTAGCAGTCAGGCTCTGGCCAGCTTAACCCAGAGCCTGACCATCTCTGTTTTGGCTGAGTTTGAGCTGTGTGTTGGTGGGTGTGTTAGCTGACTGCCTTTTTCGAGGGCTGTAGTTTGTGCTGTACTTTTTTCTGGTACCCTGGTTGTCTCTTTAGGGTTCCTGTGTCTCCTTTGTCCCCAGTTTATCATGTGCAAATCTGCAAAGTATTTCTTTTACTATATTAGATTTTTTTTAAAATCTTCAAAGGCCAACAGAGATATATGCTTGGATCAATTCTCCATTTGACTTCTGAATGTTTCTTTGATTTCCATCATTTCACAGCCAGACCAAGAAAACAGAGAGTTAATGAAAAGTGAATATGAAGGCTCTTTGAAAGTGCAAAGAGATGTTTCTCTGTACTGTTGAGGTTCGCTGGAGCTGCAGCTTTCGTGAAGTCTAGGGGTGTGACTCATGGTCACATTGTCACCTCTCAGAAGAATCTGTTGTACTTATTGGAAACCTTTTGCTTTTTCTATAAAGAGCAGGAAGAGGGGCAGTGAGGGTGAGCTTTCTTTCTTTCTCTGTGAACTCTTGACCTTTTGTTTAGGCCGTTTAATGAAACACTACAGAGAAAGTCAAATGGTCACATCATGTAGAACAGTATTTTTGAGCCCCCAGGGTAGTATAAGTGTTTATGGATCCTGCAAAGGAGGAAACAGTCTTATTTTACTTTGAACTATTCAGTCATATGCAGAATATTGTTTTCTTGATTTTCTTGTTTTCCTTGGTATATTATTAGGATGATAATATATTAAGAGGGAGGAAAACTTTTATTGTGAAATATTGGCAGGGAATGCATATGGTAAAGACCATACGATAATGGAAAGAAAACCTCAAAAATCAAACAACCTGCTCTGAGTAAGCATTTGGCAATAACAGGAAGGAAAAACTCCATTTTAACAGGAAGTAACCTCTGGCAGATCCAGGCTCAAGGAGGGTCAGCCATCTGCCGTGACCAGTTCAGGATGATGGGAGGAGATGGATAAAGAGTAAGACAGATTTCACTGGGCAAGCACAATAGCCTTGCTTTCCCCGAAGGACTTCCGCAGTAATATGACATTTTATACTTTTCCACTTCTCTCTGTTGCTATTCATCTGTTATCTTGAAGATGTACTTTCTGTGCCACTGTTCGGTATGCTGCAATGAGAGTTGATCTGTGGTATTTACAAATTTGTGGGATTATTAACTCACATAAACCTCAGTGAGTTATTATAGTATCTGCTACCGTGTTTATATATGGCACTTGGTCCTTTATGTGGCTCTATCAACACTTAACTCTTCAGCTCCTCAGGTCTGCTCATTCACTCTCATTTTGAAAAGTTGACCCAACTTGTCATTTCATTTCCAGCAGACATGTTGTGTATTAATATTTTCACTCTCCATTTGCCTGAGGATGATTACAAGCTTACCTCTCAATCAGGAGACGCTAATGATGGCAGCCAGCCGTGATCAGGTGATTGATAGGTGGCATTTAGCAGTGATGAAGCCCAATATACTCTGTCCTCTCTCTGGCGGCCTGCAGGGAGGAGAGCGAGCCACAACCTTTCAATAATCGAAAGCCTCTCGCCCGGTGCAAGGCTGATCCTTTTGTTCTAATTAACCTGTGAAATGAGTTCAGCAGCTCCCTCTCTACCAGTGGCATAAACGCTCTAATAGTCTGTGAACGGTCGAGCGAGGAGAAGAATGCCAAGAGGTGGAAGGTCCGGTGGGCGATTTTCAACAGATGCTCTGTGTCTCTGATGGTATTAGCATCAGGAGAGAGGAAGATCAGCCGCAGTTTGATATGAAGGGTATTAAGTCTGAATGAGACTTTGAAGAAAAAAAAGACTGGCAGCACAAAAGCAACGTACTGTTGAATGTTACAGATTTCATGAAGACTCTTGGGTTCTTCAGCAACTTCTGGGGGCAAAAGATAATTAAACACCAGATAAATTCTTCTCCTACTGAATTTTTAATGAACATTACTTGTCAAAGGACATTCTGATATTAGTTCTGTTTCTACTTAAATAGGTCAGTGTTAAGGTGCTTGACAGCTTTTCTTGTCTGTTTATTATGGCTGTCAACATCCTTGTTATATCTGGACACCTCTGCTCTATTTGATTTTGCAGGTACCGGTGTTATTTTTTTACAAAAAGTTCTTTTAACATCTCACGTCTTGGGTTTTTAGCAGTATTATTATAGCAATATTTTGGGTATTTCCTAATTGGAGAGCAAGCATATTATCTTGAATAATAAGGCCCATTTTACCTTGAAGACTTCATAGTATCATATCACCCACTTTGCTCTCAGACTGCTGGTGGTTCGTAGGATGTTTAAAAGTAGAATGGGAGGCAGAGCCTTCAGTTTTCAGGCCCCTCTTCTGTGGAACCAGCTTCCAGTTTGGATTCAGGAGACAGACACTATCTCTAATATTAAGATTAGGACTTCAAACTTTAAAACTTTCCTTTTCGATAAAGCTTTTAGGGCTGGATCCCTTACTTATGCTACAATAGGCCTAGGCTGCTGGGGGCTTCTCATGATGAACTAAATATTTCTTCTCATCTCACTTTTTTTTTTCCTTTTCTATGTTTTTATACGTATAATCTTGAGTTGCTATTGATCTTTGGTAAACAATTGTTAAATGTAGTTTTAATGGGACTCATTCGCACTGCTAAAATGAATAAGTCAGGTGTAAAGTACATGTTATTAGTGGTTTATCATAGCCTTGTGTATCTTTTGGTAACTTTGCGAAGGGCGAGTTAATTATTTCAAATATAGATAAAGTCAGTTTGGTTTTGTGGTTTCCACCTTTTATTTAACAAGCGAACACACATGCTCCGAGACAGAAGCAGCAGCACAACGGCGGCTTACTAAATCCTAAACCCCACTCTTTCCTGATAGGTTTGATATTCAGTCTTTTTTCTGCACCACTGAGATTGTATCTATTTCTGCAGATGGGGAAGTAGCAAAGGACTCTCAGAGAAAAGAGAGAAGAGGAGTGAGGTGGAAAAACAAAACAAATTCTCCGACATGATGCCTGAGGCGGAGAGGCTCTGCGGGCAGACCAGCTCTTCTTCATCTTCCTAGAGAACTGAGGAGAGGATTTTCAAACGCCGTCAGAAGCAGAGGGCATCCCCGCTAACAGGGAAGAGGGCCGGCGGCAACGCTGTCAGTCAAAATGCGATTGGCGTAACTCATCTGTCCGCAAGTACAGCTTTATATTTATACCCTGCTACTGTAGAAAGGCCTGTGGGCCACCTGACAGCACTTCATGTATGCCAGTGTATAGGAAAGGAGACAACTTACTGTTGGCACTAAAAAGAAACGTGAAAATCTTCCTGCCTGCTTCACATGAACGCGTCAGTGTTTTAATTTAAGCTACAAATTCATCAAGAATGAACCCTAAAAGCACTCTCCTCTGTTTTGTTTCAAATAAACTCTTTTAGATCACAGCTTAAAATTTATAATACCAATAATCCAAGGTGGATTTGAAGCTTGTGGATTAATACATGCTATTTTCTAACAACATGATATTGATTTTTTATTATGGGGCATGTATCACATACTGTTTGATAATTAGCTAGCATATTATAGTATATTTACCTTAAGGGTAAGCAGTCTTCCTATTACTATGTATCAGCATGACTAATACTGAAGGCTCTGAGCTGGAAGTGTGGATACAGTTCGGATTGGATAATGAATTATATAACATTTTTAAGGTTCATCAGCTATCTTAAGAGTCTTTCTGCTGCCCCGGGTGTTCCTGATAGTTCTGCCCTTCGCCACTACTATAATGCCAACCTCACTCATAGCTCTGAAGAGTGATTTCCCCACAAAACCTCTGGATCCAACCTAGGTAGGCGTACATCTTGCCTTTCAGTTCTGCTTCTGGCAGTTGAAGACCAATTTTTCATATTTATGCCTCTTGTACTTTCTCCATGCGGCCCTTCCAAAGCACAGCCTGTTCCACTTGCCATTATAGGCTATGGGTGATGCATCTGGTTAACCAGCGCTGATGTGTAGTTATGCTGCCCGAGTCTCTCTGAGCTGCAAACCTGACACACTTTCAGCTTTTAACAATGTAAAAAAGTATTTCTGCAGTCATATCCAAGCTCCTGCCACCTTTGATACAATGCAGAACATAAACTGACAGACTGCATGCAGCATATTGATTTTCCAACACATGATGAGGTCAGAGTGACCACACACCCTGCAAACAAGATTTCATTATCAAAGCAGTTCATCCAAAATTGCACCAGCAATTTATAACTTTTGAGTTAAACCTTTGGACACACAGACAAACACACTTTTTTCTAGTTCCCGATATTCAGTGCTGTTCGTCTGCAGTTAGGTCCATAAATATTTGGAAAGCGACAACTTTTTTTGGTTCTGTACATCACCACAATGAATTTTAAATGAAACAACTCAGATGCAGCTGAAGTGAACACTTTGAGCTTTAATTCAGTGGGTTGAACAAACAGATTTTATAAAAATGTGAGGAACTAAAACATTTTAACACAATCCCTTCATTTCAGGGGCTCAAACATAATTGGACAATTTAAATAACTGAAAATAAAATGTTGATTACTAATACTTGGTTGAAAACCCTTTGCTAGCAATCACAGCCTGAAGTCTTGACCTCATGGACATCACCAGATCAGAATCAGAATCAGAATACTTTTTTCATTACTTTTTCCCAGGGGGAAATTATGTTGGTTACAGTGCTCCAGTACAAACAGTAACAAAAACAGACATTACAAGAAGTAAGAAGTAGCACAATATATACATATATATAAGTCACTTACTAATAAATATCTGAATAAGAAAGAAGGGCATGTGCAAAAAGGGTGTAGCTATTGCAGTGTTTACAGTGTGTTAGATGGAGGAGTTGTACAGGGAGATGGCCACAGGCAGGAATGATTTCCTGTGTCGTTCAGTGGTGCTTTTTGGTATCTCAGTCTCTCACTGAACGTGCTCCTGTGACTGACCAGCACGTCATGGAGTGGGTGGGAGGTATTATCCAACATTGTCTTTATCTTGGACAACATTCGCCTCTCCACCACCACCCTAAGAGAGTCCAGCTCCATCCCCACAACATTACTGGCCTCAAAGATGCTGGATTTCCTCCTTTTTAATGCTGTGCCAGGACTTTACTGCAGTGGCTTTCAGTTCCTGTTTGTTCCCTTTTCTTAGTCTTCAGCAAGTGAAATGCTCAGTTGGGTTAAGATCAGGTG
>VUQG01045076.1:58552-68855 GCA_015106755.1 Etia nguti | reverse complement strand
CTCCAGTGGATGATGAGAGTCAAACCTTAAATACTGATCCGTATGTGTAGGTTTACGATACACGTCAGCTTTTAGATGTCCCCCATTACTGATGGAAATCTCACAGTCTAAGAAGGCTAACCTGCCACTTTTCAAATCCTCCCTGGTGAATTTGATGTGTCGGTCCACTGAGTTAATGTGATCCGTGAATTGTGGTACGTCCTGAGATTTGATTTTCACCCAGGTGTCATCCACATATCTGAACCAATGGCTTGGTGGTGTTCCAGGGTAGGATAGCAAAGCCCTCTTTTCCACTTCTTCCATGTACAAATTGGCCACGATGGGTGAAACTGGGGAGCCCATGGCACACCCATGTTTCTGCCTGTAGAACTGACCCTTGTATGTGAAGTAGGTGGAATGAAGACACAGTTCCAAAAGCAAACACACTTGGTCGATGCTGAGAGTGGTCCTGTTGCTGAGGTTGGTTCAGTCATTATGCAAATGTACTGTTGATAAGATTGGGGAAACCTGCAGTCAGCTGAGACTGAAGAAGTCACTTGGATGAGTGACGAAACGTTTCTCCCACAAAACGCTAAGTCCAGATGAACAGAATCAACTTTTGGAGATTTACTTTCCTGGATGATTGAGAATGCATCAAGACCTGTAAGAGTAACAAGTTAGCTGCTAACTTGTCGCACACTCTTTTGTAAATTCTCTTTTGTAAATTTCAGAAAATTCATATTGAATTGTGTTAAAATAATAAGAAATCTAATATTAAAATGTATCTAAACTCAACAACAACAACACAGAAAGGGTGGATTAGGGTCTATATTTGTGGCCAGAGGTTTACATCCACTCATCATGGGCATGAATATCATGATAATTTTGTACTTTTAATGATTTCTTTGAGCTGTTCTTTTTCCTTGGTGGAATACAGTATAAACTGTGTACACAGTATAAACTGATCTTTACTAACTTTAAAAAAATATAAGAATTTTGTGCAGGTGTTTGAATTTATTTGTGATTTTCTCAAGTTCTCCTTCTGAGATCTCCTTAGACACTGGAGTTAGTTGAGTGTTTTGGGGGAGATTAAATGCGTAATATCATGAGTTAATTATGTGCAATTTAATTTACTGATTAGGATCACAAGTGCATCATCAGTCGATGAAATACTGGGTGAATAAAGAGCTAAATTACATTACATCAGGTACAAAAGTTAATTACATCATGTATGATTTCCCCACAACTTCTGCTTATAAATGCTGCTGTATATTTATAGCAAAGGGTTAAATGAAACAAGATGCTAACACAGGACTGGTTCATCTAGACAGCCTTTTGAAAACATGCAGTGTTTACAATGGAAATGCACATGAAAGCCTGGCAAACATGTCTGACAAACAAGGTTTGACAGAGTTCATTCTGAAACCTCTAGTGTCTTTTGATCATTTCTTAGTCTTGTCATGCATATATAATGCAGATGTACAGCTGTTCTTTAAGTGTGCTATTTGAAGCGTACTTAGCAACATGTGTAAAAGGTTTAAAATGTATTCACTGAGGGAATTGCTGTACTAGTTTCTTGTCAGGTCTTCTTGGTGGTATCCACGTAGTATATTTCGTTTAGATTGGAGCAGGCAGACAGTCTGATGTGATATGATATGTGCATATCTTCAGTTCATTTTATATTATCCTATTATGTTTTTGCCCCAAGCAGAATCAATCAGCAGCTGTGTTGTGATGCTTGCTATTAATGAGAATGACAAATGCAGAGACCCAGGACTCAACACTATAGCCTTCTCCTATTTCAAATGCAATACTTACATTTTTGTACATATAGTATACAACATGCTGCGTACATAAAAGTGACAACAAAGGTGTTACACACATCATATATGTACATAACGCTACCATTAAAAAAAAATCATATTTTAATAACATATTATGTTATGAATCATAGTGTATAGATAGTGTATAGTTTATTTGGTTGATTGTATTTTTATAGACTGTTAGAATCTCTGAATACAACCTCAGAGCACATATAATTGCCAAGTACCATGCTCTTCCCACTAGTGACAGGCTAACAAAACCTATAAAGCTGATGGATGTTTCAGAGCCATACGACAGCACAGTTATTTCAATAGAGAATGTATTGTTTTGCAGGGGAACCCTGCAGATTAACACAAGGGATGTCTATGTCTCCAAGCACAGTGTGCACACCTGTATACCATTTCCATATAGATTGCCTGTCCATCATTTCCATTTTGATATATAAGGAGAGGCAGGAATGATAGGATAGACTGGGAACAACCAGAGATTGGGGAGACTTAGAGGGAACAATATGTGTCAGAATGTGAATAAGGCAGAGAGAGAAAAAGAGAAGAATGATCAAGTATAAGCTATAATATCTACTTGGAGTGGAAGTTGCATATTTTGCACTTTATATCAAATATTCTGCTTCCACATGAATGCTGGCAGAGAGAGAACCAAGTGCTCAGAGTATTCAGTTTCTAAATCTTTCTGTTACCCTGCACACCTCCTGTAAACCTCATGTATACATAGCTTCAAGGTCAGTGGGGTTTTTTTTCACTATAGATTTTAAATGTGAGAATGTGCATTATGAGAGCTCCTTCTTAACCTGTCAAACTGAAATTTGAAGGCCACTCACTTTTCCTATACTGTAAGTAATAGAATGAGAGGAAAGCTGGATGATATGTTCAGAAATGGGGCCTCATTCTTTGCATGAAATGTTGCTCTCTGGCACACGTTTCCATGTCTTTCAGCCTAGAGCACAGTAGTGTTCTTGGCCAGCCAAATTGGCTGAAAGGAAATGTCTATGTCTGCCAGCTAAACCTGCTGAGTCCCCAAGATATAAACTGGATAATATAAATAATGATATGACTCTTTCCAAATGTTCTTGAATTAAATACAGCTGAATCCAGTTCTGGTAATTTAATTTGTGTTTGTGATGGTTTATTTGGTGTTTTGTAGTCTGTCCCTTTACAGTGAGCAGGAATGGAAACATGCTTTCTTGGCCGCTGTGTGTTGTGTGATGAATGCAGAAGCTGTCATAACATGGTTGGCCACTATGCCGGTCCTTGTCCCTGGGAATTGGTTCAAAGTGTGGCCTCCCAACAGGTGTTGTGTGGCCAAAAGCTTCTTTGCTAGTTGATGGAGCTGTAAGGTGCCTTAAGAGCACCTAATATCTATTTTCTACTGTATCTACTTGCTATGATGGTAAATTACTGCTGAAACACAAATTATTGCAGTTTTCATAATTCGCAATTTACAAATTAAAAGTGACAAGTCAAGGAGTCACGTGTAAACAGCGAAATAGTGTGAGTATAATTCATCCAGCAATTATCATGCTCATAATGATCACAGCTGCTTAAGCTCACTTTTTTTTTCAGAATGAATCCACAGACTTGAGAAAAGAGAGTCATCTGTTCAACTCTGTCAACTTCTTTGTACTTAATAAAAAGTGAAAATAAAACTAGCATTTGGAGTCTGTGTTATCTTTAAAATTTTTTGCTAACTTGTATTATTTTGATTTAACTTCTTATTTCCTGTCTCCCTTATTTATGTCTAAAACATGAAATGACTGGAAATGACTTGTCAGATATACAGGCCATGTTCTCTTGAACCTATGCAGACAATTAATGGGCCAGAGGTAAAAAAAAAACCAAAAAAACCCCCACAACAAATAAACTCCTATACCTCTGCAAAATTCATGAATTTGGTCACCAATGGCAAAAAACTGTCCTGGAAATACCTTTTGTGTGCCTAGCAAGAGCTATCTTTGTGGTAGTTCTTGCTAGGCGTCCACTTTTTTTTTACTGTGATAGGATGCAACAAGTCATTTCATGACATTTCTTCTCTCCTAGACATTACCAATTAACTGTGGGTGCTATTAAGCATTTAGGAACCATAGCAACTCAGCAATTAAATGGCACACCACTTAAAGTTACAGAGTGAGGTCACTGAAAGTGGAGGCGCATAGTGCATAAAGGCTGCAAACACTTTGCTGAGTGAGTAAGTGCAGACTGGGACTCCTACTTTTACCATCACCACACAAACTATGCACCGGGAGCTTCATGACATGGGTTTCCATTGTTGAGCAGTTCATGTATGTGTAATGTAAAGATGGGCAAAAGTTAAATTGCTTTTGTCCATAGAATATAGTTTTTAGTACCTTAGCAAGCTCTTTATGTGTGTGTCTAAAGTTGTGGTACAACAGTTACAAAACTTTGATGGGTAGCTGAGCGAGAAGATGGCTCTGATCCAACCTGTGGCTACTGAGTAAAGAGTGTTTGATGCAGGGGGGTCGCTATGGCCTGTTTCCATTTTTTAAAATTATCTGTAATGTGTTTGTAACTCCCATAAGCAGCATCATTATCTGGTATATAAATATATGAAATTGTTTTTCAAACCATGTGAGCCTCAGACTCACTGGAGTTGAGACTGTTGTGAGCTATCCCATCATCAGCTTGTCTTCAGTTGAAATTTATTTGGTAATGTTTGCTCTCTTGTAAGCTCACTTTAGATTCTTTCCACTGGGAATGAAGCTCATAATATGGCTTTTATGCCTTCTCTGCTGTTTTTTTTCCACTGATACTTCTTGAAGTCTGTTTAGCTTGATGTTGAAGTAAAACATGTTGGTTCCATGTGTTATTCACGGGGGGCACCTTGTGAGAACCGAGAGGCTCATTAAGAGTACAGCACTGACCCTCCTTCACCCCAATTATTGGATATATTAATCCCATCACTCTTCCTGCTAAAAAATCTCAATGTGTGCACACATGCACTCACCACACCGTTGCTAGATTGATGCCCAGCTGATTGTTTCCTTTGTGTTTTAATTAATCAGGGTTGCAGCTTTTACTGAATACGCTCTCAGTTTAAGTAAGTGGGGTTCTCTAATGAACGCTTATGCGATTATCACATGTTCAAATGAGCAAATACAGATACCCATTGGTGCATACAACATGCCTTCTCAAAATAATAGCCTGGAAATAATTAAAGGAAAGAGCTTCAGAAAAACACAGAAGCGCTCTTCTCGGTTCACGCTATTTGTGCCTCACGTCTCTTCCTGCTGACTTGTGCTGTTTTTACTCTTTTTTTGAGACCTCTCAAACTCATGGTGATAGAACACTTCCATGCTGCTTCACAGGCACTAAAGCAGTGACAAGTGAGCAAGCACGAGGTGGCCAAGGTTAAAAAAAAAAGTAATCCAGGCATATTTTCCCCCACTTTTTGGTCCTAAAAGCCAGTCTTTCCCCCTCGAAATTCATCTTATCATCCAACAGGAAGACAGGTTTTCAATCCAAAAAGGAGGAAGAGAGATTTTTGTCTCCTTAGAGAGTCTCAGAGTGCACAGTAGATGTGCTTGCTCCCAAATACTTTGCAATAAATGAATCAAAATCTTATGCTGGGGGTTGGATAATTGTTAACACTCCCCACTCATTCTCTTGGGGTCACTCTGCAGTGAGCCTGTTGGAGATAATTGGCCTTTCTCTGACTAATGAACAACCAAACACAGAGGAGAATGATGAGCTGTAGAAGACATAAAAATAAACAGAAATTCATGCAGTGGCAGTTTTAAAGGAATAATTATAATTAATGTTTTCTTTTTTTGTTTGACTTTACTGGAAGACGATTTGATTTATATTAAAAAACAAACAAGCACACACACACACACTTATTATATTTTTGGACTTGGCTGTGAACTTAGCTTAATGATGGATTATGAAAGAGTTTTTGCCTCTTCTTTGATACAAACAACATTCAGTCACTATTAGGAAGCTGCAGTTTTACAATTTTGGGCTAATGATCTTCCTCACACAGTACAGTATGACTTTACATTATGCCCCTATCAGCATATACATTCTGCTTATGATTCCTACATACAATTTCAAGCAAAGAGATAAAACGGTTAAATGGCATGCAGAGCTCTTCTACTAGCTCCATGGGGACAGACAAGATGGTGTGTGGGTTTGCATAAAAAAAAAGTCACATAAAGGTCACTGCTTCACTGCACCTGCTGGAGAGATTACATCAAGGAAAGTTGCTAACAACAAAGAGAGATATCAGACACTGTTAGGATGGCTAAGGATAGATGTAGACAGCACAATAGTTGATATTCATGAAACTGTTGCACATTTTTTGTATTGACTTGGTTTTAGCCTGGCCATTATGGAAGTCTAATGCACACCATTGACAATGATGGCTCGTTTTGTCTAGAGTCTAAGTAGCTGAGGAGGTCAGCTCATGAATGAACAATTGACTCTACGGAAAAAAAAACAAATTTAAAAAGTACTCATGTTCATATGTAGATTTTTGATCTCAGTATCACTTTTTAATAGGACATCCTTCATAAATTGTTCATAAATTGTAATGTATGACTTTATTCATAGTAAATACATGATTCTATGATCATTTATAGGTCAAGTAAAAGGTTAGATGTAAAGCCAATTTGCCAGGTTTTGAAAAATCAGTTGTAAATGCTCGCCGATGTCTGAATAAATAATAAGCCATCTGTCTTCATTTATGAAGATTATTAAGTCATTAAGGGTCATTTCATTCATACTTTATGGCAAGCCATTAGCAGGGCATAGTAAATCACATGCATTTATAAAACCTAATAAATCATTAATGAATCATTGCAATAATCCATTAAGTCTGCAGCTGTATATATTTGACTAGGGTTTAATAAATGTTTTTTTGGTTCATGGGCTCTGCAGTCTATTTCAAGAAATCATAATGAAGTCAGACAATATTTGTGCATTTTAGGATGTTTATTATGTCATCATTGAGTAAAGTGACAAGTAACACGTGACAGAAGTTGTTGAAGCAGGATTTAGAAAATCTGAATATTCAACCACAATAGTCTTTGGGAAGTTGGGGCTTGAGAGGCTGTGTGGGTTGCTTTTCTTTGTGACATACTGTGTGGGATAAAATACAAAATTTCAGCAAATTATGCTCATTTTCTGCCCAGATCCACATCTGTTGGGTCAGACCATTATGTGCTTGAAACTGTGTATAAACTGATGAATTGTCAAAAGAAAAAAAGGAAAGAAAGCAAGAGGACAGACAAGTGACAAAAAGTTATTTGTACTCATGTCTTATTGCTACAGTATCAACATCAGTTGAATACTAAATAATCTCATATTTAAAAGCATAAATAGGGACAGTTTGGGTTTAAAGTCCATGTGCAAAACATCAGTTTCATTCTCTGTATTGGAACTCCACGTAAAAAGAAAGTAGACCCCCTTTGGATTCTTACATTACTCACCTGCCTGCCCACTCCATCAATTTTCATGTCACTCCAAAGGAATCCAGCCTGACTACCAACAGCCTCTCCACATCTTCTGTTTGAGAAAACCCCAAGTAAGGTTTCACACTTTCCTCATGTAACTACCAGAAACTAACCTGCTCATCCTTGGCCATTGCGGACTTCTCCTCTCTCTAGTCTCATTCTAGTTGAGATAATCCTTTCTCAAGTCACTCTCCCGCTCTTCGTTGACGTCTATTACCTGTTCAGGAAACCTTATTATTGTTCAATAAATCCTTTATCACTGGTCTGAGTCTGCTCCTTGGGAGCAGTTTCTGGTTAAACATGACAACAGTTCATTGAGCTTTGCTGTCATTTCAATCAGGTTGAGGTCTGGATTTTGACTGGACCTTTGAAACACCTTGACTCTTTTCTTTTTCAGGCACTATGTTGCAGATTTGCTACCGTGGGTGGGGTAATTGCTGATATGTTATGCTTGTTAGACAGATAGCCTCCCTTTTGACTATAGAATACTTTGGTATACAGAAGAGTTCACAATCTACCCAGTGACTGCAAAACAAGCTCCAATCATCACCCTTCTACCACCCTGGTTGACTGTTGAGTTCTACATGCTGATATGTTATGGTTAGTTTTCACCAAATGTGGCACTGTGCATTATGGCCATTTTGGCATTATTCCTGTCTACCCAAATAACCTTCTTTTCTTTTTGCTCAGTGGTACTGTGTGTCTATTGTTATTGTTATTGTTAGAACAAAGTTTTTTATTGCAGCACATCTTCATATTGTTGAATATAGATTCATTTATTGCTGTATTTCATGGAATGTCTGTGTAGATTCTCGGTCATTCAGGTTATGGTAATCTAAGGAACTTGGAAAGAAAGAAAAGCGTCTGGACTTCTTTAAGTGTCTTGAAGATGTTTCATCTGTCTGAGAAGCTTCAGTTCTAAGACCAAATGGTGGAGAGTCCCAGATTTTAAGCCCTAGTGGGAGCTGTCCCTTAAGAGGGTTGGACCCACTATTGATCATTTGCCTCATTATGTGAGCCAAGGTGTGAAAAAGGGTGTGGATCCTTATCAGCAGAGGTTTCGGGTGAAACCATTGTGAGACCTTGACTCACCCCATCATGTGACCTATTGAGATCCACTGACTGAAAATGTGAGTAGGCGTAAAGGCGCCTGGGACGGGATCTCAAAACTGGATTGTAGGTGACAGACAGTTGGTGTCGTAAGCCACCCCCTCTGTTCAAGAATGGTCATTCACAGTGGACATAGATGGCTTCTTTCACTCCTCTTTCAAACCATCTGTCTCTCTGTCCAATATGTGAACATTGTCATCTTCGAAGGAATGACCTTTGACCTTTAGATGCAGATGTACTGTTGAGTCTTGTCCCGTTGAGGTGGCTCTTCTATGTTGTACCATGTGTTTATGAAGTGGGTGTTTAGTTTCTCCAGTGTAGAGGTATGAGCATTTCACTGCACACTATATACTACATTGTTTAGTTTGTGTTTGGGAGTTTTGTCTTTGGAATGAACCAGTTTTTGTCTGAGTGTATGGCTGGGTTTGAAGTGCACTGGGATGTTGTGCTTGGAAAAGATTCTCCTGAGTTTCTCTGATAAACCTACTACATAAAGGATGACGATGTTGTTTCGTTTGTCATTCTGTTTCTCCTTAGTTGGTGTCTGACCTTCTTTTCTGTGCATCTTTGCTGATTTTATGAAAGCCCGATTGGGATAGCCACATATTTTAAGAGCTTTCTTTACACGTGTGTGTTCCTTTGCTTTCCCTCCTGGCTTAAAGGGAACATTTTCTGCCCAGTGTTGCAGGGTCCTGATTACTCCAAGTTTGTGTTCAAGAGGGTGGTGGGAAATTTCATGGAATATTTATCCAGTTCTGAAGCATGACAGCATGAACAGATTTCTACAAACATTTAGAAATGAATAATCTCTGCCTCTCTGACTGACTAATTAAAACAATTGAAAGGTAACAAGCCTTGCAAATTTTGTCTTTGTCTTACCTGTTTTTTTTTTTGACTCATTGCACTTCCCCTCATGTATGTGGCTGAATATTCACTTGACTGGGAGACAATGATAAAAGGGAACCTACATCTCCAAGGTGATAGGTAGAGACTGAAAACAAAGAGGAAAAACAAAACATTTAGCATTCATCTTTCGATCCCAATTTGTCATAGTACCAGACCGTGGAGGGGGGAAAAAAAGCACCGACATCAGATAGTAAGGCAATGTGAACGGGTGAAAGGAAGTGTGTGAGATCTGTTCAGCTCTGACAAGCTGACTAGTTGTGCCAAAAATGGCATCTGCTGGTCCTAATTACTAAAATGCTTTGGCAAAGCAAGGAAGGAACTTTGCAGAGTTGGAAAGAGCTTGCGTGAGTGATGGAGACATCACACTCTCTGATGAATAGAGATACATTATTCACATTAAGCTTCCTTTATAAAAGCAAGCCTAATTCTCTTGGAAGAAAAGGCAATTACAGCAGTCATTCATCACCAAATTATCCAAAATTCAACAAAGCTGCTGACCCATGCAGCGCAGCTCTGGTTTTTCTAAGAGCTTTGTAAGAGAAAATCAGTGTAATTTTTTTTTTTTTTAGTTAGACTTGTAGTCATCTTTAAAGTAAAAACACTGCTCCATAAAAAGCATTTCTAACTGCCTGAAAGCAGTATGCTTCCTTTTTATATCAGAGAGTTCACAGGTTGACGGTGATATGATTCCACACATGACTACCTTTGGCTGTTTGAGCGAGGGCCCAAAAGGGAGCTCAAGAAGAAGCAGTAAGGGGTGGTCTTCACTGATGCTTGAGTGTTGGTGGCTGATAAGGTGACATGTTGTGGTGCCCTCAGGAGCTTCCTCTCTCTACTGCCTCTTTTCCTTACACACACACACACACACACACACACACACACACACACACACACACACACACACACACACACACACACACACACACACTCTGTTGGATTTATAGCCAACGTGTTTCCTATTAACTCCAGCTCGGCTGGTTGGGTATTAAGTTGTTCAAA
>VUQG01045076.1:43702-58023 GCA_015106755.1 Etia nguti | reverse complement strand
ACAAAGAGGTGGCACAACATGCAAGGTACAAAGTACTGAGACAGAAGAAAGAAGCAGGATAAGAGGGAATAGCAGAGCTTTAGGATTAAAGCTTAGGTAAGGGTGCTGACACGGTTAGGCTCGGGAGAAAAAATGCAGTGTAATAATAGAGTCACACGAGGGAATGATGGCACAAGGGAAAAAGGCACCAATATGGGAGCTGTCTGTGAGTGCAACCAGGTCAAAGGTGTAGAGCTGGTTTGAAACGTATAATACATATGCGGTCGAGAGTTGGCCTTTGTCCATGAAATACAACCTAGATTCCCAGCAGAATTGGCTGTCATTTCCCCCCTATTTAGCCTTTAATTTTGGACAGAATAACCTCCCTTAGGCAGCTATGGAGGACAGATGAAATCTCACATTTCTGTCACCTGCTGATAGACCCAGTACTTCTAGATAAATTGGGCCAGAAAGAGTACTCAGTTGTACCCTTAAACCAAAATGAGCTGCAAAGGCTATCTGCAGCTTTTTTACCTCACTTAAGTGTTCTTGGTTAAGATGTTGAATTTTTATCTGTGTTCAGTTTCCAGAAAAAGAAAAAATCATTTTGCACAGATAATTTACCCATGGCTTTCAGTTGCACTTTTTAAAAAAATTTTTATTTATTTTTTTAATTTGACAAGTTACAGAAGAAACTTCAATGCTTGATCCCCACAGAGATGAAAGATGATGATCCTGTTTTTATTCCAGGCTATCAAATTCTGGTTTTGAAAAAAAAAAAAGACATACATAGGGTATCATTTGCAATGCCTTTTAGAAAAAGCTGATTAGTGTTCTTTATTTAATACATATTTTGCCCATACCACAATTGATTCCTAAGCCTGACCAAGCAGTGCCTAAACTTAAGCAGCAAAAGTAAAAGTTGGTGCAAATCAAACATTGAAGACAAAGCAAACTAAAGCCCCAAGTGGGAATATATTACTTCAAAACTCCAGATGTGGACTTTACCCCTCTCTAAAACTGTATCATTGCTTGCTCACTCCCAATATTGCCACAGTTTGATCTGTGTGTCTCCATGGATGGAAAAATCTTGTTAATGGCTACCTTTACCTTTATCCGACAATGACACAGTTCTTCCAGGATTACAATATGCACATCCATAGGAAGCTGGTCACTGAATCACTTGATGAATTTGAATCAGCTATTGCCCACAAGGTCTATCACAGTAGTGTGTGGATTGTACACTGTAAGCAGATTACTCAGCAAAAAAGCTGTAATTCAGGTTGACAAAGTCCAAACTTTACTGCAAAAACCAAAATCAACACATATGAACTTGAGTAACACTCCGTTCTTAATCCATAGGGTCTAATGTGATATCGGCCCACTCTTTCTAGCTATAACAGCTTCAGCTCTTCTGGTAAAGCTTTCCACAAGGTTTTGGAGTGTGTTTATGGGAATTGTTGACAATTTTTTGGGAGTGCATTTGTGAGATCAGACCTCAATGTTGGATGAGAAGGCCTGGCTCGCATTTTTGGCTCTAATTCATTCTAAAGGTTCTAAAGGAAGTAAAACTCAAAGCAAGACACTATAGAAACCATCTATCACAGAAAACACCCCAGGGAACACACAAGTAAAGATAGATACAAGAAGACTTACATTACCTTGAGAGACTCGAGGGACCACAGCCGTGGTTCGGATGGTAGAGTTGCCTACCAATCAAAAAGTCAGTGGATCGATCCTAAGCTCCTCCACTCTAGTATCAAAGTATTCTGATAGATACTGTATAAGTATTCAAGATACTGAACTCCAATGTGCCTCACACACACACACACACACATCGAAGAATGAGTGTATGCGAATGTTAGATGAAAACATTGTATTAATGTGTGTATGACTCGCTGATGAGATTTGTAGGAGAAAGTGCTTTGAGTGCTCTATATGCAAGACGGGAACCAGAACTAATACTCATAAATCTAAAATGCAGCATACTAGAATAACATTAGCCAAAAAGGACTGCAAAACAAACTCATTACTAGAGAACCCATAAATTAAAAAACAGAAATCAGATAACACAAGAAATCAAACTCACTATTAGAAAAATGAGATTAAAATCAGAAAGCCGAATCTTTAAAAATTTATTTCTGATTAAAATAGAGAATCTGAAACTTTTACTAGCTCAGAGGATCTCATTCAGTGTACAAACCATAACTATGGCTAAATGGGTTTTCTAAAATTAGAGAAGATCAAACATGCAATGGGGGATGGGCATTAAAACTATAGAAGCATTAATTTCTCACTCATTCACTTCGCTCAGCGGTCCCCAACCCCCAGGCTGCTCCGTGGGCCGCGAGAGTTGAGGCTCGGGTGTGAAATTTATGGTTTTCAGGGTTTTTATCGGTTTTTATCGGTTTTTATCGTTATTTATTTTATTTTTTTAAATCGTTTTTTATCGTTAACTCGGTTTCCCTGGGTCTTTTCCCGTGTGTTATGAATAAATCTTCTTTTTTTGGTACCAGTACTGGTTTTATTTTGTTGTATTTATCTGCAACACCTTAAAGGCCGGTCCGTGAAAATATTGTCGGACATAAACCAGTCCGTGGTGCAAAAAAGGTTGGGCACCGCTGACTTAGCGGGTCAAATTGGAGCTTTTAATACAGCTTTGAGGGATGTTGTTGAAACATTCATTAGGTGACAACTAATATTCGGTTACTGCACCCTTTTTACATTTTTGTTGTGTAGTTTATACTGTATTTGCCTACCAAAGCATTATTTTTCTATTTAGTTTTTTCAATGATAAAGAGTGAATGATTCATGTGCCAGTGGTTGACAGAGGAAACTGATAAGCTGTCAGAATTAATGGGAAGATAGGAGACAACTAAGGAAGAAAATTGCATTTTTTTCATGTAAATATCCGTTTATCTTTCTATCATTTAAAAAATGACTTTCTGAAATTAAGTTTCGTCACCTTCATGCATATTAAAATTTCTTGCTATCTGACATCTGGGCTTACTGACTAAAAAGTGGAAACTGCACTTCTCCAAGAAAGCTTAATATCTTTGGGAGTTTTTTCGACTCAGCCTCTCCCTTTGGTGACTTTCTTTTTAACACTGTATCACTGCTAACGAGTCTTTTTGGGGCCACAGTTCCCTTCAGAGAGCCTTTCATGCTTATTTCACTACGCTCTTATCACAAAAGGCATTATGAACTTAATTTCAAGGGCACAGAAATTGGGCATTAATTATCCTTGTATTTATTTTATTTTCGGGAACAGCAGTGGTGGGAGCACGATGAGATATTACGGCGCCTGTGAGTGATTGTCTATCAAAGGAACCATTTGTGTATCGTGTATCACAGATGTTATCATCTCCATCACTGACAAATAGGTCATTGAGATAGATGTACCACCAAGGTTAGCGTCTATGCTTTCACCCTTACAATGGCAGTCGGGGCGTTCGCAAAACAACAGAGTGTCGGGAAAGTAATTTCACGATGCTTGCTGATAATTACATGACAGTGATATTTTGAATAGCGCTGTACAATTACACGCTGATGAGCTGTTGATTATGGTGTGTTTGATTACTCTAAAATGATGTAATGAAATGTAATAATTACTGTTGTGATACACAGATGTTATTGCGCAATTGAGCAATAATGATGTACTGGGAGCAATGGAACAAGCTACTAAAACAAAAGATATTGCACCGGGACTATGACAGAACGAGAATACACAATATCCATGTTGAACAATCAGCAGTTTGTTGGCAGATTGGATCTACAGACTTGCATTTCTCTGTGCAAAATATGCAGTGTGCAAATGTGTCGTGTACGCTTCCCACATTATTAGATTTGGCGGAGGAAATATAAAATTTACATGAAGTGCTTTGCATTTATGGAAAGTATCCAAATATAGATAAAATTTGATCTGTGCAGTTGCAGATGGAATAGATGGGATGCCTTAAAGGGCAAGTCTTGGCATAAAAACAAGACAAAAAGTCACTAGTGCAATGACTCAGTCCCATACATGCTATCTATCAAAACCACTGCATAACAACAAGCAGAGTGATTTATTTTACAAAGTGCCCAGTCTTTGGAAAACCAAAGAGATTTAGACCTCAGGCATTTAGGCTTTTCTGTAATACATGCATATGATATTTTGTGTTTTTGTTATGCCAGTCTTGTCTTGGCCTCCTATTGAGCCCTGCTTCTAGTCTATGAGAGAAAGAATTAGATTCTTTTCATTCCCTGTAAATTATACATTAGATGCATTCAGAATGTACCAGCAATACACAAAAGTATGTTAAAGTGATATATTAGGCTTAATATACACTTTATAAACTCTCCAAAAAACATTAAAAACAAAGCAAAGTGTGCAGGACTTTGTATGTTTGCAATTTCATAATTTATTTCAACCTTAAAGGAAGTAACAGCCTAATTTTTGGTAGTCTTTCACTCTTATGCATGAGTTACATCCAGAGAGACACACACATGCACAAACAAACTCACTTACCATAAGTTCTGACTGACAGTGGAAGGGTTATGAATCTAGACAGTAAAGGAGGTGTGCTTATTTTTTACTCCTTTAGGGCGGAGAGAGGGAATGATGAAAGGAGAGTCGTGTACCTGTGGGAGGTCAATATCGACACAACCCAGCTCAGAAAATGACTGGCCTGCGGAGCAGAGTAGTTGTTCAGGGAGAAGCCAGATTGACTACATGGTAGCAATGTAACAGTAATACTGTTCCAAGCCTAGAGGCTCCTGGTCACTGCCATCACTCCTCCATGGATCCCTGCTGAAGGTGCTTTGCCATTTCATGGTGCAGCAGAAATGCAGCTATGGCAGCTGCTTTTGAGTTGGAGACAAAAAAAAAAAGTAAAGAAAAGTTTTAGAACAAGAGTCTTAAACAACACCACCGGTAATAATAAACTCTTGTATTCTTGTACAAGAAATTGTTCTGTCAGCCATGCCAGAGAAACCACAGTAGAAGGTAGCAGGGGGCCTACAAATCTGGATCTGACTATAAACTGACACACATGACTAGCCAAAGTGCCCGGAGACATTCTGTCCACAGTGCATGAAGAGAAAACAGTCAAATATGCTTTGATATACAAATATATGTAAACTGCTGCGATTTTGCACCAAAAGAGGCATATGAATATTGAATTAGATAAGAATAATCAAAGAAAAAAAAGAGGACTAAATGAATAAATGCAATACAAAGGCTCTTGTGAAAGAGCAACCATGACAGCTGACAGAGGTGAAGAAGATGCTGCTTTCACACATGACCTCTTCAGCCTAAACAAACTCTGCTGTATTTGGCTTGTTCGTTTGGTTTGCTTGCGCTGCAGTGGAAGCTACTGTGGACTAAACAATATGGGGCAGTTTATTTGTGATGCCAGAGCACACAGAGCCACAGTATGGTTTCCAGCTAAATGACAATTATATGCATCTTCTTTCCATCTCGTTTTACCTTGTGGATGACTTCATTGTCAGGCCGGTGAGACCGGAGTCTGCAGACATACTGGTTTCTCTTTGAGGCTGAATCAAGTAACTCATAGTTTTGAAAATAAAATGAAATGACATATAAAGGCTTGACTGATTAATGCCTCATAAAATGTTTAAACATGCTTTACACAATGCAATACCAACAGTTATCTAGTACTTTAAACACAAAGAACCAAAACAAATTCTAAGATCAGACTTTCAAAGAGCTATAGCAAAAACAGAATATATAATATGTGTGGGTTACAGTATGTTTAGCAATTTATGTTAGAGTGTGACTGATGTAGGATTTTTAAGACTGTTACTGATAGTGATATTTGGTCATTTAAAATCCAACATATTTCTTTCAGACCCACAAAACATAAATAGAATTTTTTGTTTCTCCTGTCTCTTCTTTACTTTTTAATAATACTACTGCTAATATTGACCTGTAATATCATTCTTTCAGTAAATTGGTCGCACTCATAGTTATGGATTACTGTACCAGCTTTAATTATTTCAAGCCATGAACTAAAAAACCTGTTTAAGTTCCACCTCCTTTATTCCAGTCCAGCATGAGCTGAACTTGCAAAAAACAACAGGAGGTTCTGTACAAGCTTCAGGATCCCATATTCATTATTTCACCACACCAAAAAATAAGCTAGACATTTCATTTACTCGGCGGGGCATGTTTTTGATCTGGGCTATCCATTAAAAAGCACCGCATGTTCTACTTCCCTTTGCCACGCATACTGAGATGATGCATAGGTAACAGGTCAGACTTTAAGTGGATGCTGCTGTTTTTCACTACTGCACAACTCTGTCTGAGAGTGCATTGTGTTCACAGAGAGAATCTGCTCACAGGATGCTGTTGCTGATGCTGGCCTATGTGGTATCAAGCAGACACACGGTAAGCACACAATAAAATACAAATAAAAAAGAAATACACACACTGCAGCAACTTCAAAATGTTTCAGAGTGGGACCAAGAGGACAATTGTGATGTGAGCTACACTGCGATTAAAATGTCACCCAGTGTACTTCTGCCGGGCTGTACCGAGTCTTACGGTGGCCTTAATTACAATGAAGTAATTGCAATTTGTTTTGATCACTCACAATATTGACCGCGCTTGACAGACCAAGGGAGACAGTTACTGCTGCTGCTATTGATCAGTAACAGCAGGATGGAAAAACATTTCTGTAAATGTCAAAGTGGAATCATTGAGAGTCTCTGAAGACTGTATGTGGGTGTCTGCATCTGTGTAGCAGAAGTCCAAACATTACTTTCTGAAAAACCTACCCCTTTGCATGCACAAGTGTAGATATGTGGATAGTTGGTGTGCACAGATGTATTGGTTTGCCTTCAAAGTGCATATACAGTGTGTCGAAAATTGATTTTTTTTTTTTTACATTTTTCTTTTGTGTACATGTTTCTGTGTTTGTGCAACTCCCCTGAATTCATTTATTTGCAAAGAATAATAGAGGAAAACAATCCAGTGTCTATAAGTCAGTGTCCAACTACCAGCTATTATCCTTACACCATATATATATATATAAATCCATTTACATCAAACATATGGTTAATATGGCGTCTGTCATAAGGTTAAGAATAAATCATTTTCAGATTGGTAGAAAAGTTACTGATGCTTCATAAACTGAAACAATTGTAGGTTTTTTTTGCGTCTCATCTAAAAAAAAAAAAGAATTAACCAAGGACACTGTGTAGGAGGCACAGATCATCAGCAGTCCTGCCTAAACTGTTGCCATGGGTGAATACTGACAGCAGAAAATCTGGCAGTGATGTTATTTTTAGGAGGCGATTTGAGATTATAAAGTCATGTCATGGTGTCAGATTGAAAGTGTAATTTAGCAATGCAAGCTTTTGATATTATATGTTTACATTTGAATCTGGTCTTTCAGTTCAGTCATCATGTTGCACATTTTTAAATCCTCTCTAAACAGGATCACTTGTGCCTTGTTTTACTGCTAACATCTCTTTCTGCAGAATGTAATAAGGCTCCATCTTCGGACCACCGGGACACAATACTGTGGCACAAACAGCCCAAACATACAAACTACCAATCCCCCCAATGACTAGCCAAGCCCTCAATATAACCATCTAACTGAAATTTGAGTGTGTAGAAGCTTTCTGTCACAAAACAAAAAGCATTACTCATTTGTCCACACACACACACACACACACACACACGCACGCACACACAAAGAGAAGGAGAAAGAGGGCGAATTTCTCAATTCCTTATAATGTGAATCACTGGTTTCAGTCCATAAGTTGATAAGTTTGTAAAATTTTAACTTTTCCCCATTTTAACTTTGGTTTCTTTTTCCATGGAGAACAATCCAAGTGAACTCCAAGCACACCAAAATGCATCACTACCTACTGCGTGAGAATTCAGTCTGCTTATTGGCAACACCTTGTTGTTGTTTGGAGTTCTTGTAGGGTTAAGGCTACCCTCTCAACGCTTATAACATGTGTCAGGTCACTATGTACTATTCAACCCAAATATTAACTTAACATTAGGCTAGGAAAATTGCCAGGAAATTTCTTTACCACAGTTAGATCCTTTGTGAAATGGGAATGTGATATGCAACACATTACAACTGAACTATTTTCTTCCTGTTTAATAACATATTAATTTATTTCTAATTTTGTCTTTTATACATATAATTATAGATAATAGTGGTAATAGTATACTGTAAAATAAAATGCAATCAAGACACAAAAGAAAATATGATATGGGTAAAATTTGACCAAGTAGGAGCTCAGTGGGAAACATCTGACAAACGTGGGGAGTCCAGAGGAACGCAGGGCTGCCAATCTCTGTGACCACTGCGAATGCAAACACACTTATGACACTTAACTTAAATATGATTTTACAGTGATTAAACTGTATTACAAAAAAACAAAGTTTTAAAAAGTCTAACATTTTATGGCATACATCAATTTTTAAATCTATCTTCGTTGTCTATCATTGCAGTCATCACTAATGTGAGGTGCTCTGATGTATGCAGACAAGCTGACAATTCTCTCAACACCATTTATGAATTTTGTCTTTGGATCCAGAAGGATATTTGGCTCCAAATTAGCTTGAGATACACATGGAGATAGTGTCTTGCATTTTTTTTTCAATTTATTTGGTTTAAAATGAAATGATTCTTGTTACGATATCACCTTAAAAGCTCAATTTCAGGTCATATCTAGTCCAAAAACACAATCACTTCTAAGTTGGACAAAGCCCAAATCCTATAAAAATTATCATGTAAATTTATAAATACATTTTTAAGATATACTACTAACAGAAAAACCATCAGTAGCTTCTTCTTCTACTGATTGGTCAATTTTCTAAAGGGGACTGGGAACATCAACATTAAATATGTCTCAGTAACAAACCACAGGGGATGGTCTAGAATCCCTGGACAATATTTTTGTCTACAACTGTGAAACTAAATTAAATCCTACATACAGTGACTTACAATTCATGTAAAATTAATAAAACGTCCCAGTAATATCAGCTCCAGGTCACAAAGCTGTGCACCTTTTAACTACTTCAAAATTGGAGGAACTTCCCATATAGGGAAAAAACCCAAAACCTTTTTTGTCATGACGGGCAGGGACATCTTAGTTTCAAACCTGCAATTCAGCATACATAGATTTTCTTTTCCCAAGGCGTTTCGTACGTCCAAAGCCGTATTTGTAAGCATATCTGGATAATCTGTAATTATTTTATAGCTTTTATTCTTGTGTCTCTTGTCTCCTTCCCACATATACACACACTCAACACACTAACCAAGCTAACATACACAGCTTAAATAAACATTTCACTTCCAAGCACATTCTCATTTGAAAGTATATTCAATAGCAGTCTGAGTAAAAAAAAAAAGATCAATTTTTGTCCCTCATTATCTATAATTGAAAAAGAAATAAAAGCAATATTGCTTCTTCATTCGCTACACCTAAATATATATCTTCTGGGTTGAAATTGCTATGAGGTTCAATACACCATGCAACTATTACAACGGCCTCAGGAGTTTGGGCACATGCAGTGTAAACAGGCAATCACTGGCAGAGTGTTCTCAGGTAATTTGCAGCAGTAGCTATTTGTCTCGGTGCAAAGGCTACAGAGAGTTTGGTGTCTAAGTGCGAGGGCAGGGAAATGGCAACAAGCCAGGAAAAGCTGGTTCCTGACTTAATGTGGGAGGGCTGACTTGCTGAAACCAGCGCCGCAGACACAGAACGATATGCAACTGATCTACTTATAGCCCTTATGTAAATGCTGTTTACCCACCACTCAAAGTGTCATTTAGGATTTGCAGACAATCCCTGGTGTTCATGCAGAGTTTACTCAGGTCAGTGTGCTGTCTCATACTTTTTTCTAGTACTGGTGAACAAACAGGTAAAAAAACAAAATAAAAGGTTGGCAACAGTAAGCATGTGAGTACAAGCTAAGAAAAAAATAACATATTGAGAAAGAAACAAACTTCTAGATCTGCCTACATTACCATCCCCAGAACAACGCCAGTGTGGCTAGAAACAACACACAAATGACACAGGGGTTACTGTGATTGAATAACACAGATCCTTGAACTACCTCACTAGCCAGACCTTATTACCTTTACCAGGGAGGTTATGTTTTTGGTAGCATTTTTGTTATTCTGTCAGTAAGAAAGACAGCTAAAGAAAAGGCTTTAAAAGAACTCTGATAAAACTTTGTAGAGTTGTGGAGTGGGGTCATGTTAACAAGCCATTCAAATTTGCATGGATGGAACTTAAATCCACCAAAGTCTTCAATGTCAACAACTGATGGAGTCAAAATGTATAAACTATTTAAAAGTATACTTTAGAAATTATTTTTGAGTGTGGTGTGTGTTGTCATTATACAGAAGATTTAAAATAGATTTAATAAAAGATTTAAAATATCATTTTGACCCCTGACCTCTCCTTCAATGTAAATAAATCTGATGGTCAAAGTGATTATAGTGCTGTTTAGAATTATATATTAAAACTTTGTTTGTTACTGCCATTGTTTACCTACTCCTACCATGCCCCTGATCTGATTTTTATTGCACTACAAACTTCTTAAAGTATGTTTAAAAAGAACAAAGAAAACAAAATGAATATATACAAAATAAATAAATAACACTGCCCCGAGAGTGAGCTGCTTTGCTGGAGGCATGCCCAGATCATCCAGTTACAGACCCCTGGGCATAAATGTTTGATGGGCCCTAGCCAGCTTGTTTTGAGGATCAGACTTTTTTTACTTTCTTCAGAAATCAGACATATCATACAGGAATGTGTACATACCTGTACACAGAATATAGTTCCAAACGGGGAAGCTGTACCTTACTAAAAATTAAAAAACAAAAGTAACCATCACAATACAACTTTACTAAAACCTAAGTACCATATATTAATTGGAAAAATAAGCTGCCAGAAATTTATTGTTATGTTCCTCTCTCCTTCTCTCTGTGTGTTTTACTTGTGATCTCCTCCTCAAAGTCGAAAGTCCAGTATGGGATACATACTGGACTTTACGGATAGGAACAAAGTCCTGACCCAATTGAGTTAGTAACGCTCCAACACTGACACCAGCGTTGGTATCGATACTGTCGATATTTGGATGGATCTGCCCACCTCTAAAACAGAGCTATTTCCTGGATACTACGTGCTTTGGTTGTGAGGTGCAGTATGCCCTGTACTGGCGGGTGGAGCCTGGCTCCTTCATTTAGATCCAGTTGAACTTTGAGGTCATAAATCCACCGTGACTGTGGGTTGCTAACCTCCCGGTTAACTTGTGTGCCATCATACTGAACGTCTCAACAGCTTCATGCAGTGTTGTCATGCTGAATTGGTTATGCATCCTATTTTTTTTCTGTTTTCCTGTCATGCATTCATTTTGGACGTGCTGTATTTACTAGCTAGCTGACTTTGGGAGAGACCAGTGTAGGGGAGATGTATGTATGTTTTGATAATATTTGATTTCAAGATGTAATCTAATAAGATAATAGAATTCTGGTCATTTTGTTAATTTGCCTCTTGGATGGGCCCCCAGTCATGCATGCGCCCTGGGCACATGCCCAGACAGAATGCTCATTGGATAATCCGGCCCACCAGGCCGGAGGTTGGAGGTTTTGAACTGCTTCTTGAATGCTTGTGCAAAAGGGAGCAAAAAAAAAAAGAAAACACCTTTTTAGAAATTCTGAACTGGATGTGTGGGCATCCACGCTCCTTCCATGCTGTTACTTTAAACACAACATTCTAATCGGAGGAGAGATGTTTCTATATAACCTTGCTTCTTTTTACTTAGATTTTCTGCGCGGTCTGGGTGAAAGCTTTTTATAAACAAACTCAGGTAGGTGCATAAAGAAAGGTCAGTCCAACTATATAGATGTAAGCAGTCTAAATCTACAGTTTTATTCCCAGTACACGGTATGAAAAGCAGGAACGTCACTCTGGTGGCTCAGTACTAATCTATATGTGTATCTATATGTTTGCCCGTGTCTGTGCAAACTCTTTAAAGAATTTCCTTTTATTATTTTGTTTGTCCTGATCCATACTTTAGAAATGTAAAGAGTATTTGTGATGTATAATCCCTAAGGGTCTCTTTTTGATGCATATGATGATCCGGATGGTGATAATCTGTGTGACATTCAGTGGTTGAGCAAAGGCCTGAATCTCAAGTAGAAAGATTCTGTGTCGTGAATATAATGTGTGATACACCCTGGCACAATACTGAGAAACAGTGTGGGTAGAATTGATTTTTGCTATATAAAAACATCACTGCTCATACTTGAAGATTATAGTCAATTGGCCATTTTTGTTTTAAAATGCAGTCAAATGACTGACTGGGTGTCAGATGTTGAATACTAAGCTTTTATTAATACCTGCCGCAATCATCCCTTCAAACTCTGACAGTTACAGTAGCAGAGGGGGTACAACAAATCTCAGAAAGCCACATTTTTATTAATAGGGTCTCATTTCACGAAACAATATCAAATGACACGCATTCATGGTCTCTAATTGTGGCTTTTTCAGAAAGGTCTTTAGGGGAATTTAAGAATCAAATTTAATGGAAATTGGATTACCTTTTAGCTTTCATGTTCTTTCCATGCATGGTTCATTTCATTTAAATGTCTCTCTGATGAAAAAAAAAAGTTCTTTGGGACCTCACAGAAAATAAACCACCTCGAAATGCAAAAGTCAAAAGGAAGTAAAATGTAAACTTTTTTAAACAGTTGTTTGAAAGGAAACGGTCAATCCAAAACAATCACACGCACATTTTAGTATAAAGAATTATTTCATGTGAGAAAATGTTTAGCACGAGTTGTTCAGAGACAGTAATTTTAATGGAAAAACAAATGTAATTAAATTTGCTCAAGGCTAAAGCACTCATAGATGATGAATAGTGATCTGTGTGCAAAAAGCCATTTCTCTGTATTCAAAAAGATCTGTTATGTTTTCAGTAATGTAAGGCGTACTTCATTTCAAGGATTAAGTTTCCTAAAGATAGTTGCTATTATCTCTGTCCGCTGTAGTGGCAAGCCCTCTCTGGCCCAACTGAAAGGTTTCTGCAGGTATAGCAGGTCAGCAGGAAAACATTTAAAGTTTGAAGCCACAGGCAAAACGAAGAGGAAAAAGTTGGCTTATTACCTAAAACAAGTGCAGCCTTATCTAGCCAGATATCCACCTCCTTATGTGCTTATTTATTTAGCGCTGTTGTGACGGAAAACAATTTGCAAATCAATTAACTTTGGATGACTAGGCTTGAGATGGAGAAACACCAGTAGTGCTGACGATGAGAGGTGGACAGGCAATTTGCCACTTATGTGCTCAATCTAAATTTTATAAGGGAGAATAAGGCTATCTGGATTCCCTGTTAAACTAGAAATGAGTAAATAACCAAAAGCACAGTGATGCTCTTTGTGCAATAATCTTCCATTAGTCAATGAAGGTATTTAAAATAAACCTTAAATTTCTTGTTAATAAATAAAGGCAAACAGAACATTTATTGCTGAAGCTGGCAGACAGTTGAAAACCAGCAGTAAAAATGAAATGAAAAGGTCAAATATATATAGATACATCCACAGTGAACCTATATCTATATATATATATCTATATCTATATCTCTCTCTCTCTCTATATATATATATATATATATATATATAGAGAGAGAGACAGAGATAGTGGTTCACTGAAATGTTGTGCAGGCTTGATGAAAACATGGAGGTAAACCATATATGCATGTACATTTGCATTAGATTCATGTTTCATTCATGTTTTCACCTTCCTTCATTGTACTGACATTCATCATGTGTCTGATTAATACTTTAATATTAGCTTATGCTTGACATTTTCTCTTGATTGTTTGATTAGCTCCATTTGGAGTCAGAGTCTCTGTCATGTTTTGACTGCTCTGTGTAGCTATATTTAATTAAACCCTGGGGGTCTAAGCCACATTTTCCCGTTTTTGGTTTGCTTCATCGTGTGAAAAAAGGTACTATCAGAGTACATGCTACAGTGAAAATAAATAGAAAAAAAATCTTGTTCAAATGACCCATTTTTTATTATTTGGTAACTAAACACAGATAAAGGCCTGGACCTTCATCCAAGATCACTGTGTTGAATGATCACACTTTTCTGTACTAATGTATGTAATGTAATGCTTTTACAAGAGTGAGAAACAAGGGTTCCTCACAAGGTACAAACAATTTATAAACCTCAAGAACAGACAGACCACATGGGACTTCATGGAACAACATTTAAATATCCACAACAATTCTGAAAGAGCATATTTTGGCAATGGCGATTTTATTTATACAGGATATCTAATTATACTCAAACTAAATCAT
>VUQG01045076.1:8846-37961 GCA_015106755.1 Etia nguti | reverse complement strand
GAAAAATGAGCACACACACACACACACACACACACACACACACACACACACACACACACACACACACACACACACAGTATAGTCTGTGTCCTTATGCCTGTGCCAACATGTGCCTATGTGTGTGTTCTTGCAGTCCCAGCTGTCACAAAGCTTTGGTTTCACCCCAGTTGGCCCTTTGCTTTCAGGCCATTGTGTGCTCTCTTTCAATTTCAGTCTGCCCTGCGGTGGATACAAGCCATTTTGGAAACTGCTGAGTGTATCAAACTTTTCTGCATGGCTACCGTGGAAGAAAAATCAGCTCATCATAAAAAGGCTCTCTGGTGCTTCTAGACAAGGCTGAGATAATGACTGGTCAATTTACACCTGAAGAAGGTGTTTTGCGCATTTATATTGAATATTTGTGTTTGCAGTGTGACAGATTGCCATTGCCAAATTGCTCTATTAAGCATAACTTGAACGAATAATTTTAATATTACATTAATCGCTGCATGTGTTGCATGTCACAAATTAGATCATCATGTGACGCACTTTTTTGTTTAATATCATTTCTTGTATTGTATCTTTTGAGCCATAGAAACAAGGTTATAAAGATATGCCTCTGAGCCAATTCATTCTTTGTGACACATGTAGTTAGAACAGACACTGATTCAGTGAACTCTAAAGTAAACACAGTGGAAATCAGGTTCATGTGAAACAAACTTTGTTGTATGAGAACCTCGTTATGGAAACTTCTTTGTGTATTTTACATTGAAAGGTAAAGAGCTTTGACAATAATACAGCGAGAACCTCAATGATCTATTGATTCCTCTTGAGTTATCAATGGGCAATAGTGAGGAGGAAGAACTAAATTTTAACAGAAAGACTACTCCAGTAGAGTTGTGCAATAATGGTACATAAATAGAGGGAGTGGAGGGGGGTGGGGGGTGGAGGAGAATTTCTTAGTGCATCATGGGAAGTCTCATTGCCACAATGGAGTAAAATAGGATGGCAGCCTCCGTGTGACTTGTTAGTACTCTAGCTATGGCAAGAGTACTAACAAGAACTGAATACCAAGAGAATATCAGACATTCCAGTGTCCAAACAACAGTATTTGTTGCCCTAAGAATGACAAAAGGTTGGTAAAGCAATGCAGTTCAACAACTACAATTTTTCAATTTATTCTGTTTGAGTCAACACATCTAAAGAGTTTTAAAAATGTTCTTACTGTATACGCTTCATATACAGGACTTCTAGGTGTCCCTGTTTTTCGTATTTATACTTGGTAGGGTATTCATCATGCAAAAGTTTATGGTTATTTTTCCCTCAAACACTGTAATAAAGTTCACTCAGCAGTTGCTGTTTGCAAAGCAAAGTCTGGTCTGAATCACTTTTCCATTTTAATCAGTTCAGCTGCTGAAACTATTACAGCAGATTTACTCTTTCATCAATGTTTGCTTTTCTCTCTTCCCCCATACCACTATTCCCTGTCTGCTTCTATCTGCCTCTGTAGATCATCCATTTCTACCCCAGCTGCTCCATGATTGTATTTTCCCTCATAACCCTTCCCACATCCCCAAATACACATCTTTCTTTTCCTATGCCTATCTTAGATTTTGATTTGAGTTTGTCTGGGGCATGTTTGCTCTCCCTCTTGTACTCAGCAACCAGTAGAACGGGGGGTGGGGGTAGGATGGGGGTGGATTATTGTTTGTGAGGGAGAGTCAAAAGAGAAGAAAAAGACAGAGGTAGACATTGTGAGAATTTATTTCATAGGCAGTGCCTCCTGATGAGATTTGTGGTGTTCAGTTTTTCCGTGTCTTGTAGGAAGGTTCATGATCCCACTGTGTTGCTGAAGACTGAAGGAGAAAGACTCATCCATTTATCAACCTTTTACATGTTCCCCATCTGTATGTGCTCCGATGCTCTGTGCTGCAGCACTGGCGCACATGCAGTACACTATGATTTTCAAGGTGGGGAACAGGCTCTCAAGACAGGGCATAGCAATGCTTGGAGCCTAATGCTAATGTCAGCATACCAGCAGACAAGGCAAATATTAAAATGCTAGGTATATTTATAATATTAGGCATAACTTCATATGATTATATTAAATATCATTTTGCATCATCCCAGTGTCTCAGCAAGCTAACCTTTGCTTATTAGAACTAAATATTTAATTAAGCTGGATAAGCATTTTAAGGGAAATTGTTTCCCTTAAAGGTATCCATTAAGGGAAACATGTAGGAAACAAATTTAACTGAATCTCTTTATAATTTGAGGGAAAAAACAACAACTGTGAGCTGGAGACACTAAACAAAACTTAAAATCATTCCCTAGGGAACATTACATGTTTAAAATAAAAATTTTATTGCAATCTAAGTAATCATTGCTTTCCCAAGAGCTATGCTGCAAATTAGGTTAAAAACATTAAAGAGTTAATTAAAGCAAAATTTGGGTGTCATTGTGAACAAGGTCATTT
Organism: Etia nguti; assembly: GCA_015106755.1. Classification (NCBI taxonomy): domain Eukaryota; kingdom Metazoa; phylum Chordata; class Actinopteri; order Cichliformes; family Cichlidae; genus Etia; species Etia nguti. Next base: position 35,506 of record VUQG01045076.1, on the reverse strand, counting down.
TTACTTCACCCTAATGTCTTAACAAGTTATTCTTCACCCCACAATGCTGTGGCATACTCCGCATTTGTGAAAGTTTATTTGAATTACCTTAATCACTTAAATTATTTCTCTAAAGACAAAATAAAAATTCTATCTGAATTGACCAAATGCGAGCACACAAACCCATTTTTTACTCCCTTCTTCCCAAACAATGACCTTTGTGTAGACCCTGTCAAATCTGGAACCGATCAGGCAGAGAGTGGTCCAGGGAGGCCTCTGTCTGTGTCTGCCAGAGTGCTGTTGCCCTTTTCGCCTACAATTGCACTTCTATTTGAAGCAACTGATTGTTGTGGCTGGGCCCAGGGGTCCTGTGGAAGAGACATTCAAAGTGCCCTTCTGCTCATTTTACGGCCCACAGACCATGGCACCACTGGTTGGACTCGAGTGCCAACTAGAATTGGACACCGCAGCACTATAAATCAAACACCGCCAGTTTCTTTGACTCAGCCACCATAAAAACCAAATCAGAGTCAGCACGAGCTCCTAAATTGCACAACATGGTTGTAATTCTTTATCTGTGATGACAGGAAGAAGCAGCAAGCATACCAGAATAATGCCACAGACCTGGCTGAACTGAGCTTTTTTTGTTTTTTTGGTTAATGCTATATATGAGAAACTTTAGTTCAGACATCCATTTGAATAGTAATAAAAGCCAACACAAGGACAACAACAACCCACAGACACACAAAATGCAATCATCAAAATGAATAATCAATTGTTCCACTGTTTCCAGAAGCAGGAGAAACTCTGCATCACTCAAAGTAGGTACAGTTAAAACCATTTTGACCACTTTTTCTGAATCATTTAATCAACATGTTAATGTATAGCTAAAATTTCACATCAAAGAATGAAAGTTAAGAACACTACTAGTCACCTGCACTTGTCCATCTTGGAAGCTTGAGCAAGACCTTGAATGCATCATTATTTGCCCCCCTGAAACTTTTTGACTTTGGATATACTGTATATACTTTGTAAAAGTAATGCGCTGTGGGTGCTGGTTTTGCTCAGTAGGATGAGCAGGCGACCATATGCCGCATCTGACATACGGGCAATTGCCGCATGTCTTCCCCTCTCTCTCTCTTTCCGCTTTCCTGTCAATCTCTACTGTCCCAAACAAATAAAGCAGAAAAAGGTCAAAACATGTAATGCATTGCATTACTTAATTACTTACCAGAAAAGTAATTTGTTACACTACTTTCACGTTACTCTGTAAAATAACCTAAAACACAGAGTCACATGTTTGCCACTTAATAATGTAAACCTCCGTCTACAGTCATAAACACCAACACAAATCGTAGTCCTAATGAGGACATATATACAATATCACAACTACAATATTACAAATACACTTAGTGTAAACACAAAGCAAAGATGAAAAGCAGCACAAACACAAAGAAACTCACTGTAAAGTGATCGCCACAGTGATTCTACTTTAGAAACAGGAACAGGTAGAAACGGAGGCTCTGGCTGCTGGGCTGGGGTCAGCATACACTCAGCTTTAATATCACTCTGGGTTCTTGGTTAGCTTTGTGTTAGCATGTTGTCTGTAGAGATACCTGGAAAGAGTCAAAGTTCTCTTAGCAGTTCTGTTAATGGTTTTTTCTGTCCTAGGGGAAGGTTGAAGTTTACCATCACACTCTTGCCCTTTTGTGCATTAAAAATAAAAATATGCTGTAGACATTTTCCTCCTCCCACACACAAACCAAATTTAGCTGATAGCAGCACAAGGGCACACGGAATAAAAAAAAGGTTGTTTGTTTGACTACATTTTAAAAAAAAAATACATATATTTTTTAAATTCTGTCTGCCTTGACTGCAGATAATGGAAGAGTCTTTGTAATGCCAGTAACAACATAATTGTAACTGTAATGTAATTACTGAATTATACTTACATTATTGCATTACTGAAAAATATCATGAGATTATAGTAATCTTTTGCTTTGTAATGCATAAAACACAACACCACAAGTGTATAGAATGAAGTATAATATGCACTAAAAAGAGCTATTTTAACATAATCTACACACATGTAAAGTGAATGGACTATATTTGCTTGTACAAGCGGTTTACAGTTTATACATCCCACATCACATCCTGATGACGTGACTCAGCTATCTAACTTTAGTCACCACATTTAAAACTTTATCTCCCAAACAGAATGAGGGAGAAACTTGTTTCCAGTCCTTGTTAGTTAAAGCGATCATTACCACACTCATTTTAGGGTTGAATTCAGCATCATACTGCAAACTGCTTGAGCAGGCCCTAAGCAGCTGCTGCAATAAGCAGAGAAAACATCAGTATACATCAAATAAGGCTTTCATCCATCATACATTCAGTATTCTGCTTGTTTAGTGTTTTAGAAGACCATTATATATAAGGTGCAGAAAACAGGTGATAATATAAAGTCTTACACTGTTTTTTTTTTCTATTTGTCATGGCTGTGTAGCTATTTTATTTTTGAAACTTTAAACGAAAGGGAGAATGGAAGCCCTTTTTTCTCTTCAAATACAAATCAAACCAGCCACTCAAATTAAAAAGCAGGAATATTTAATGCAGCTTGTTATCAAGCAAGTATCCTTAGTACCTTTAGCACATTCACTTACATGTCCAGATAAGGCTGGACACTGGGCTATCTCTAGACTCTGTCAAGTTTTGCAGGTTCTACAGATGTAAGTCATGTTCTTGCAAAGAACCCAGGTCATTTACAAGTGAAAATTTGTTATCTTTTTTGGACCTTTTCAATCAGAAAAATGTGTGATATATAATATCTTAAAGCAGTGGGACAATAAGCAAATCTCTGTCTGGTTTTTATTTATCTCACATCAGGATAGATGTCCAAAATTGCTCCCAGGATTTCTACAATGTTGGATATGAAAAAGGGAAAAGAAAAAGAATAATAACAAAAAACTCTAAATAACACTTCATCTGCTGTTTCACGGTGAGAGCTCTGTAGTACAGTCATGCTTTTGGGGCTTTGAGATGCCAGAAGTTTTTGGGACATTATAGATTTAAATGTGATCTGGGTCCATTGGTTACCCCCTTGTTGTAAAGGACTTGTGGTCTCAAGAGACACCACAGCGAGAGAGTAAAACAGAAGAAGATAAAATGAGGCAGAAAAAGTTGAAGATTACAGAAGAGAGAAAGAACTCAGAAAGAAAAAAAAGACTAAAAAAGTTGAAAGAGAAAGATAACAACTCAATAGAATATTCATGAACATTGCCTAATTTTTATTCATGCTCTGCTGCTGGTGATGATGGGACCTTGACACTAGAGCCCCCGCTTTCTGATAAGCATGCATTCACGTGCTCCCACCCACCCTTCAGCTCACCCATGGCCCCACTCCACCACTCTAATCCTCAACCTCCGCTTGGATTCCAAGCTGTAGGGACCAAACTGTCTTCTTCCTTAGAAGCCTTCGAGGCTATTGAGCTCTAGTACATACTGTGTTTAATATGATCAGGCAGGAGCAGAGCCCTCCATCACAGAGGACAGCTTGCTGTGCAGATAATTTTGTCTCAAGGAAAGCCACATTTCTCACTCTTACATGACTGGCTGGATAGGAGCTTGCATACAAAGTGAACTGTAAACACAGACACCATGACCAACACGTGCATAAAACACTGGGGTAGTTCTTGCAGTGGCAAAGAATGTTTTTAATCAGGGATGTTGGCCATGTTGTGCTTTTTTAAGTACTATATTTTACTGTGGCTTCTTTGTATCCCACGTTCTCGCCATAGCAACCTAAATTGAGGTAAGTTCAATGGTAATTTCTGCTTATTTCATTAAAATATCCGTACTATTGATGATAAGATGTGTGTGTGGGGTTTGGCTCTAAACATTTGGGGTGAAGACTCAGTGAAGCGCTACAAGATGGAATCAGACTTTTAATTATGCTCACAGCTTTGAGCAACCCACCCGTGCCAATTATGGGCTTGTTCGGTTAACATCTCCACCTGGCATTTCAAATAAATTTATGCCGAGACAACTGTCACAGCCACGTCAGGTGTAAGATAAAAAATCCTTTTTTTTTTAGACCAAGGGATAAATGCTACCTTGGTCTAATTCTGAGTTTAGACTGTGGCGTGAACTGTGAATAAAGAAATGTACATTCTTTCCTTGTTGCACCTATGACCCACACAAAAGGTGATCAGGGCTGCCAATGGCCTGTGGGCCTCACTTTGAGAAGCCTGGCAGTAGGGTAATATGTAAACAGGATTTGCTACCCACTAGTCTTGCAGTAATAAAGTCAGTTAAACATACCTTTTAAAAGTCACTCAACTTCTGGTGCAAGTGAATGCCATTTTGAGGCTCACTCTTTTTTTAATATTGGTTTCTATGAGTCTCTTTCTTATTGTTATTCCTATATTTTAGCTACCTGGGGAAAGCTACGCAAAGCTGTCAAAGAAAACAAAAGAACTATTGTCTTCTTGTTTTAGAGGAGTAATTGTGCTATCATTTTCCTGAGACACTTTGTACCCAAACTGCATATTGAAGCAAAGCGTATGGAGGACCAGTCTAAATGGTGTTCTTATTTTTTTTACCATAACACGGTCGCATTGATTTTTTTATTTCTAAGTTGATGCAACAAACTTATTGAATGTCATTTTAATGAAAATCAGCCACGAAATAAAAATCAAATGCTGAAAGTACACTAAAGTTTCCAGTATGGTGCACGAAATTTACAATACGGATTCAAGTATTACTATAGCATACAGTGTTTTATATTTAAAAAAATAATTCCATCACCAAATGATCTTTGGGTGCATTAAGTTAAAGTAACATCCTGGCATAGCCTGGAGCATGACTGATTTGCTCTTATTGTTTGATGTCCTCATTTTTTGTTTTATTTTGCTTCCAGTTTTGAAGAGCACGAAAAAGGGTTGATGCCCTTGGATTACATGGCAGATGACTATGTTTGATGGGGCTACACAGGAAAAAAACACCCATTAATCTCGGTTCTATCAAGGGTTATATTTGAGCTTTTGTTTCTCAACATGACCAGCCACCCTACAACCACCAGTATTATTTTTATGTCTCAATCCTTTTAGAATGTCTTCAAAAGCAACTGATTACAGAGTTATCCACAAAATGGACTTTCTTTTCTTTTCTTTCTTTCTTTATTTTTTTTTGCATCAGCACCAAAACTCCTGACCTTACCTGTGTAATTGAACCCTACAAAGTTGCAGGTGCAGTGCGTAAATGGCGCCTTAGTAAACACTGATTTCATCAATGACATCTGCCTCATCTTGGTTCCCTTTTTTAACACAGTGTCCTATTCAGCATCCTTCTAGCTTTTATTTCCAATTTGTGCGCTGTCTGACTTCTGCCTTCAGTCTTATTCAGTTACATATTCTTTCTCTTCTGGCAGAACCATTCATGCTGCTTCATGTGCATGTGTAACCATGGTGACTGGCAAATAGAGCTGTACAGCATCATTCAACTTTTGTGGTAGACATATTATTTGGAAAATGTTCAGGCTATGGATAGATGGCATGCAGTGTCACAAATACAGTCATATTTGGGGAAAGTGCATCTTTATACAACCCAATATTATCTACTTGATATTTTCTACCGTGCTCTAATATATCACTAACATTCACTCTTATACTCTGACATTTTTTCCTTGAACCAAAGTTCAGCTGTAAAACAAATGCACATACCTAACATAAAGCTACCATATGTTCTTACTGTGATTGACTAAAAGTTTGCTAAGCTCAAATGTAAGAAGATAGAAACCTTCCCCACTTTTGAGGCATCAAACAACTTTGAGAAAGTGACAGAGCCACTGAAAACAGAAAATGTATTTGGGACTCTTGTGTTGCTGATTTCATAAAGGTGTGTGGTTTCTTAAATTGTGTCCACTTTGTTATAGCATTGTGATGACCAGACACCACAGAAGGTCAATGGCACGTGGCAATTATAAGGAACATCAGAAGAAAAAGCTGCTGGTGATGCAAAGTGGATGGGTCTCGAGATAAACTTGAAGTGATTACCAATGAGAGTGAAGTATACTGGTGATTGACATATGCAATTAAAGGGTTACCTAGGTAACTAGAGCCTGGGATGATGATGCAAATCATGTGGATGCAGCTTAACGATTCAAATAAACAGACTATTCTATAACCAGCAGACGAGCTAGATAAATGGATGTGGATGAACTGAACTTGATAGTACTGTATTTAATTATTAGTTATGGCTCTCTTCCATAGCATGTCTTTGTCCAGTCTTCCTCCCCTAAACCCGACAGATTGATGCCCCTTCCTGAGCCTGGAGGTTTCTTCCTGTTAAAAGGGAGTTTTTCCTTTCCACTGTCACCAAAGTGCATGCTCATAGGGGGTCATGTGATTGTTGCGATTTTCTCTGTTTTCTTTGTATTATTTTAGGGTCTTTACCTCACAATATAAAGTGCCTTAAGGCAACTGTTGTTGTGATTTGGCATGATTTAAGTAAAATTGAATTGAATTGAGTACTATATTTACATAATAGTGAAGTTATCCTGAATTGTACAAATGTGTTCAATGATTTTGGTACATCTAAATTTACAGAAAAAAATCATTGACTCTGCTGCTGTATAATTAAGACTAGGAAAGACTGCCAAAACCTTTTGGCTTTGAATACGTTCTTTAGGTACTGAGTTGCATTAATCTGACATGTTACACTAATACAGCTAGTATAAAAAAAAAGAATATGTTGAAAAGGTCTTCATGTGTAGAAATTGTCCTCATGTGTAAATTCAAAGACATCAAGGAATCTTGAGTGATGAATTTTCATAAATTGACAATATGTAAAGTGGGTAACATTTTATAATAAGATACTATTAAGCATTAGTAAGATATTAGTAAATACTTAAATCACTATCATTCCTACAATAGTACACATTAGTATGTTATTGTAAATGGATTGTTCTCGATTATTAAGCTCATATAGAATAGAATAGAATAGAATAATCCTTTAATTGTCCCACAAGGGGAAATTTGGGTGTAACAGCAGCAAGAAAGACACATATACAAACAAACAGTACACAGGACACAGAACAGAAACATACACAATTTTTACATATTTACATCAAGGACAATGGTTACCAAAAATGGAGTACTGTACAGTTATTAAAATAACTGAAATACAGATAAGAGGGAAACCCTGGTTATAGTGTGAATCGGTTGATAAAATAGTGCAAGTTACAGCGCGGATGTAAACCTCTATGTTTGTTGGGAGCAGTTCTGATTGTACAGTCTGTCAGCTGCAGGGAGGAAGGACCTGCGGAAACGCTCCTTCATGCATGTATATATTCATGCATGTATATATTCATGCATGTATATATTTATACTTAACACTTTATCTATTCCTAAATTTTTTGTAAATAAAGTATTACATCACATACCAGTTATTAGGAGCTATTTTATACATGTTTTGGTTATGATTACAGTATGTGGTTAATTTAGCCAGTTAGGTGCTAGTTACAAATACTGTGTGACCTTCTCTGAAGTGAGAACTACATATGCCTTACAAAGGATTTGCAAATGAAACCGGAAGGTCAGCAATCCCTTGAGACCCAAAGAAGTCTTAGCTATATTCAGACAAAGAAAAAATCACAAAGTGATGAACAAACAAATATTTATTACAAGAAACAAAAAAACCTCAATTTTCTAGAACACTGAAATGTATAAAGGACCAGAGTCTATTTATGCAGGATGGGTTTAAGAAAAATATACTGAAATATATTAATCGGTTAAAATGACATGAATAAGGTTATCACAGAACAATTGTGAATATTTCAAAGAGCTTCAAAAACAACTGTAAACACCAAGTGTCCATCATAATAAACTGATAATGAAGGATGGGATGTTTAACAGTTCAGAAGTTTTTTTTTAGTTTGTTTCTTAAGTTCAAGCTTCCTCTTATTTGTGATCAGTTAGTTAGCTATAATGAGATAAATTAGCATCGAGTCAGGTTCATTTTCAAAGAGCTCCTGATTTAAAAACGAAGAAGTCGAGTTGCCTAAATAACTGCTTAGTATTTGATGTAATACTTTATTTAAACATGTTTGAAAATACGTATGAAAATAATGTCATAAACATGTTATATATGAACCTACCAATCAAAAGCACTTACAACTGGGTTTATAAATAACATAATAATGTGTACTACTGCTTTACAAATGATCATATCTTACTGATCTGCCATCCTTTTTTTAAAATTTTGGTTATTATAGCTCATAAGTAAGACATGCATGTTGGTGCCTCTAAACTGGTCATCACATCATGAATTTGTTTGTCACTCTGTGTTAGCCCTGTGAGACTATCTGTCCAGGGTGTAGCCTGCCTTTCTCCATATGACAGCTGAAACAATGCCTCCATCTCCATATCTAAAACATGTTATGGAAATTTATATGATAAAGGTGGATCCCTACTGTCTGAAAAGATTGATGTCCCTACAACACGAGCACTACAAGCCAACACACACAGACATAGCCATCTACATCCACTGCTACATTTTTTGGTCAGTGATTTGTACAGTTTAATACTTGATTCAAGCCAGTCAATGCCAGTCTGATCTAAAAAACATTATAATTGTAGGCTTTCTACCCAGTTGACATATTGCTGATGGCAAAGGGCTCAGTTGAGATTACAGCTCATGGCACAGCTAATTGATTTGCTGGCACCTGCAACAACAGCCTTGTGTGTTGGTATATTAATTTATCAAGCTCAGACATCCGTGCAAGCTTCCCACACTTCCAAGTACCGTGTCACCTTCTACAAATACCTCATGTTACCCCTCCCCATCAACCCTGGGGATTTCTCACTGCTTTAAACTGCAGGACTGACAGCAGATCAGCCTTCAATCATCATCTGTCTCCATCGATGAAGTTTGTGCAGTCTCAAGCAAAGTGGCCTATTGCTGTTGATGCTGATTAAAGCACCATCAAAGTCACAGCCGCTGGCTTTGAATGCTTCACAAGTCAGCTTATATGAGAGCTGTATTGAATAATAACCGCAGCCTTATGCATCCCCCTCTCAATCTGAGATGGAAAATGCAGCATTGCCAACAAGTTCCTCTTTTGGTATTACAAACTTCTACCTCAATTAAGGTTTCCTTTCAAACTTTGCAGAAAGTTTTGAGTTAGTTTGTATTTCAAGTCCTTTCATTAGCTGTATTGAGTGTTTGAAAACACTCCTCTTTTAATTGTGTCTGATTGATTCCTACCAAGGTAGGGGCTATAATTAAAAGAGACGCAAGCAGAGGGGAGATAAATTGAAAGCTAAATGGCAAAACTGGTCTTCAGAGTGTCCAAATAACTAAAGGGTCGAGAGTGGCTGCCAAGCTTGTTAGCAGATACTAATGAGTTATCTTCTTACTGTGTACTTGGAATTTATGCATACAATTATCCTACTGATATTAACAGAGATATTATATTAAAAGAATTGTAGAAGGACTATATTTGTATCAACCATACAAAAAAACAACACGATGAAAAGTGGTCTTTTTTCACCTGCAGCCTGAAAAAAAAAATCCATCATCAAAACTTTTCCGCTTAGACTCCAAAGTCAGATGCTGGCTGTGATCATTAAGTACAGACAACATGCTGGTGCTGAAGTTCTACATGAGCTATTGCAACTGCAGCCAAAAATACAAATAGCCTTGCACGGCTCACGTTTGATCGTCTTTTTTTTCCCTGTATGTGTTGCTGCAGTAACCTGACAGCGTTGTGCACTGTGCCGCAGGCAATAAAGGTCAATTTACCATCTTACATAGATAACCACGTTCAAACACTGACAATATCCTGTTACACATATATTTTTGCTCACTGTCATCAGAGCAGCATAATCTCTGTGCTGACCCACGAACTGACCTGCTCTGTTAACGGGTTATGCCGAAAAGTGCTGAGTGGCCATTTTCAACAAATGGGATTTCCTTATCTCCACTCTCAGAGTATTCTGTCCCCAGCGCTAGATGACTCTCTCTGGTTTTTTGCTCTGTAATTCATTTCTGGGCTTTCTCTTTGCATTGCATTCTTCCCCCCGACAGGTGATAAAGATAAAAAAAAAAATAGTGCAAGCTTTTGAATATGTAAATGTAACAAGCATCGATCGATAAGCTATCTTAAGGACATAAGGTAAAGCAGAAATAGGGATTACAAATATCTTATGTGATTTTATAATCAAAAATGGATACACACATTGAATTATTTAACATACAAATGAGAAAGATCATTTTTAATATCTGTAGTCAAAAACAGACTTTCCTTGCATGCTAATCTGTTGTTTATTATCGAACATTTACCACACACACACACACACACAGTTTTTGTAATCATTATTGTTGCCCTCTGGGTCCTGTGCCAGCTCAGTGCGGTCTCCCTGTGTGCAGTTACAAAAACACTGAGGAACTGCCGAGAAACATGTAATCGATTGCAACAGTGGAAAAATGACGGGTGAAGTCAGGACATACTTGGCACAAACAGCAGCTATGCAGAATGACAGGATAGATGGCAATGTCGGTTTTTCTTTTTTCAGAACTCAACGCTTTCCGACGTGTTTGTATTTAAAGACAGTCTGTTTTGAGAAACGTCCATCTGATAAGTGAGGCCATATTTTTTATTGTTTTGAACACGGAGGCTGAAAACTTTAGGAATAAATAACAGTAGGTGTTGGAGCTGCTGGAACACATAGCGCTTTAACGGTAAGTATATATCTGTTTTTTTTCTCTCGCTCGTGTTTTGGCAGTATTGGAGTAAATCACGTTGATGCTACACTTGCTGAACAGGTAGCCTCAGACGAGAACCTCAACTATTCTCTTTTTTTTTTGCTAAAGTTGCCGGTCAAGGACATTAGCAAGTCGTTACAACTGCCGTGCACATTTTTCAACTCTTTAATGACGCGTGCACACACCTGCCACCAGACAGAGAGAGAGAAGAGTGAAAAATTATCCTTCTCTGTTCCTCTCAAGCTCCCGCTCTTTCAACCCCCCTCTCTCCACCCATCCATTAATGCCACCCCTCTCCTCTCCTGCTTTGTAATGTTGACGAGGTGCAATATCTTTCCTCTCCTCCTTGACATTGATTCCAGTGATTTAAATCTTCCAACTCATGACACAAATTACTGGTAATTTACAGCCACCTCCTCCATTTCACTCATAATATGCTCTAGTGAGAATTCAATGTTCCTTCCGCTCCCCCTCCACCAACTCTGTTCCTTGCTGCTCTTTGTTCTCCTCAGCACCCCCAAAGCCGCATCACTCGCTCACCTTTACTGCAATTGCAATTTATGGCCTTGTTTCTTGTTTCAGAAAGAAATCCTATGCGAGCAGAGAGTGGCATTAGATCCATCGATACTCTGCATAGTGTAATCCTGGTATACAAAAAATGCTTTACTTTTTACTGTGATCTTCATAGTATTTTATTTTTTATTATTCTCTATTTTGAAAAATTACCATCTCCTCAAATGGCCCTCAACAGGGGAGGGTGTTTTAACTTGGCACTTGCTGAGTAAAGTATTGAGGAAGGAGGTTTTATCCTTTTTTTCAGTCATTTGCTGGCAAGCTAAAAGCAGTTTGCTGGTTGATCCAACTTGTGACAGCATAAATCCTTTCTATTGTTTCCCCCCATGGAAAACAACTTTAAGAGTACATCAAAAAGCCTCGCGTCAGAGGCATTTTCCTCAAACTCGGGGCACACTTGGAAGAAAAAAGTGGGGGTTGGACTGTGTCACAAACCACTGGGTGGAAAATGTCCTTTGTCGCTTTAGTGTCTGCAGGTAGAAGCCTAGCAGATACAGCACTTCAAGAATAGAGGTTCCAATCACCTCTGGAATGGAATTATGGGGCACTTCACAGTTCAGTGGCATTTACTTTCAGCAATATGTTCTGAAGGGGAGGAAGCTTAAAGGGCTAGAAAGTAATACAGACACCCACACTATAAATACAGAAACAGAAAAATGCACATTAAGTATTTGGCCCCCTTTTCTTTGTATCCACCCTCTCTTCTTTGTCTGCCATTTTCTCCTCAGTTGTCTTTTCAGTTCTCTTCTATTTTTCTCTATTTCACCAAATTGCAATATCTCTACCAGGACTGTTATAGCGGCGATACTGTTCCTCTGGAGAGTATACTGTATTCTTGTTTATCTTGGTGACTACGTTGTAAAGTACACTTTCCTTGACAGAATATGTTCTAAAAGCACAGTCTTCAATTTTTTTTCTGTGGTTCCTTTGACTGACAAAAAAAAGTATAAATATTTTTAAAGCGATGGCAGCTCTCTGACCTTGAAAGAAAAAACGTCTGTTGAGCGAGTGAAAATAGTACAGCATAGACATAAAAAATACAGCAAAGATAGAGGCATGTGACCAAAAGTGAAGAGATACGTTTAACAAAATATCAGTCAGTATTAATGTGAGTGCTAGGCACCTAATATAAAAGCCTATTTTAAAATGATATTGAAATTGGGTAATATGACATAAAAAAAAAAAAATCTCAAGAGAGTCTGACAAGCTGTGTGCGGCAAGAGATTTAAAAGTAAACAAAATGCTTGACATTTCTATTTTCATTTGGCACTGACCTGCAATTTCCTGCCAAACAGCATAATGAAGAAATCAGAAAACAAGGGCTTCATTTTGTCTGTTGTCATTTAATGCAGGCCTTATTTAGGACATTGGAAGGACTGTAACTATAAGGAAAAAAGAAAATTCTCTCATTAAACTTTCATCGGTTCATATGCCTCTTTTATTTTTCATTTTTTCATTTCTCCTCTCAAAAGTTTGTGACCTCTAGAAATCTTCATTCTTTGCTTTATTAAAAATATGTGATATTTGTTTTTGTTTAATTAAAGGCATTAAATCAACTACATTTACAGTACGACAGCAATACTGCAGATTAGACATTCCTCTTTTCACGTCTAGCACTCTATTGGAATGCCTCTTGAATGAAATGCCGATGTGTTTGTGTGTGTGCAAAAGTGAAAAAGAGAAAGGGCGAGTTTATTGTTTTTGTGAGATTTGGGTTTCGCAGAAACACACTCCCTCAGACACAGCTTTAATCTTCATTGAACACTTTGCCCCTGCTTGATATTGTTATGCTTTACAGTTGGCAATCAATCTGGAAAGCCAGAGCAGGTTTCAGCACCAAAGGGATTAAAGTGACCATCCAATTTAACTTTTAGTATTCTACCCCTGTGGCCAAAGGTAACAGCTCAATACCAATGTAATTTTTCTTTGACATATCTATTATATGTGTTTCCAAATGACCTGCAGCACTTTCTCTTTAACCCATTTGTAATACCAATCCTTTGTAAATAACATTGCTGCTGATCTATAAGTGTTAGATATATTAAAATATCCTAATGCAGGTATTTATTGGTGTGTTTTACTATTTGTTTACAGACGTCCAAAGTCCAGGCTCTTTTTTCATTTCTATGTAGGTGTGATTAAGGAGCCACACTGTCTTCTTAACGTTGACTCTGTTCGCTTCTCACTTTGCCCTTGACCGAGTCTACGAGGAGATTTTAATTGCTCCGTGTCACCGATTCACCCAGGGAAGGCGTGTGGTGCTCCAATCAGGAGGGCTTAGTGAGTGGCAAGTAGGTGAGTGAAGTACAAGGATGTTTGGGCTTCTGGGAGTGTTGGCAGCTGGATTGAAGTCAGATGTCAGAGGGTGAAAATAAGTCAATGAGCTGAGCTGAAACTTCATCATAGAATACTGTGGTGTAGCAACTTGGAAACACAGGGTAAATGTATATGCAGCACAGAGAGGTGGGATGAGTAGGGAGAGGGGGATTTTTCAGTTTTCATGCAGCAAAGCAGGAGGTACCTTCACTGAAACATGTCTGGTGATCGAATGCAAGTGCAGACAGAGACACTTATGATGTTGAAATGATAATACACTGCAAATGGTACATCTGCCAGAAATAGCATAGCTATTTAAGTTGGTCTCCAAGCAAGTTTCTGTTGGAGAACTGATCACAACAGAAAAAAAACATACAAACAAATGTGAATCTTGGTGTAATCAGCAGTACATCTGGAAAATTTTTACCTGGTTGGCAGCTCTGTAGCAGCAAAGATTGTTGGCATGTGCTTATCATACTACAGTAGAGTAGCAATTTCAACACTTCAGTATTGCATCTATCTCTGTCTAACTTTTCATGAGCTATCAAAACAGCTCTGATCTGATCTTAACTTGTCACAATGCACTGAAGATACAAATATTAGTTTATTTGAGCTTTAAATGAGCAGAATTCACTTAGCCCTTAATGAAAAAGTTCAGATCTTATAAACAGTAGCCATTATATTTAAGGTGTAACTGTTCAGTGCACAAACTGGTAGTTAAAAAGGACAAAAAGTCCAACAGTCCTCCAAATCAGCAGGTAAAAAATTATCTGCAGGTAAAATGTTATCTGCTTATTTTAAAAAAGAAATGCCACTCCATGTAGGATAACTGATCTTTATTTTCCTTGAGCAGCTTTCATTGTTGTCATTAGGTTTGTTTAAACAGAATCATGCATGTCACTGGCCTCTGTTTACACACCGCTGAACTCCATGACTGGCTTGGTTTTCATAGAACCAGGGTTATCCTGATAACCAAAAAAATTGTTCAGACATTTAAAGAGGTTTGGTTTTGTGCTTGCATATGGCTTTGTATGCTGGAGAACTAATAGTTGGTAACAAGGTATGGAAGTACCAATTCAGTCTTTAGAAAAATATATTTGGAGTAAAATCAAATATATGTATGTATATATATATATATACATGTATATATATATATATATATATACACAGGTAGAAAGGTGTTATTATGGGACATGCTACATGTCACTGTTTCTTTTGGGGTACTCCTGTGAGGGACATTCATGGAAATACTAGCTTACATTGGTGCAACATGTGTATGCAAGTAGTCTCGTTAAGCGTGGAAAACAGTTGGAGCACCGGGTGTGTTGAAGACCGATTTGACCGTTCATCTCTTGGAGAACTCTGTATTCCGTTGGCATTTTCTGCTGGATTGATGCACTCAGGAGAAGCCACTACAGTTATTTTTGCACTGCTGTTTGGATAACAACCAGTAGTAGCAGTATATATTCAATATGGAAAAGTTAAGAATTAGTAAGAATTTGCTTTACTAATAGTGATTATATTATACACTCGTCCAGTAAAAAGTGGTGCTGTGATGCACCTAGACAACAGGTTAGGCTGTAACCTAATGCAAAACTGCCCTCCATATTTCCTGAGGAAGAAGAAAATGTCAAGCAAAGCTTTCAGTTGTCATATTGGTAAATGCCTTTGCCCAGACGATAGAATCCCATTATAGTTGTACTATCGGTCCATGATGTCAAATCCAGAAGTATAATGGGGCCCTGACATTACTCTGATGCATCCAACTTCATTTTCTCCCCAGAAACACCAATGGGACATTTTCTCTCTGGAGACAGGAAAAATAATATGCAGTAGGGCTGAAAATATCTGAACCTATCCTGGCATTTCACTCAAAACCAGGTTTGCAACTACAGAAGTCAAATCTTCCAAATAATGCGTCTTTTCCAAATCAGGCTGACATTTGCAGGGTTGAGCTTATTTTGATCTTTGGGTTAAAAGTATGCAAGTTCGCAACAGACTTCTGTGAAACTTAGTACAGCCATTTAAATAGAAACAAATTAACAACACTTCCATAACCTTCCTCTGTGCTTTGTATTTAGTGCTGGCTTGCTAAACTAAGATGGTTAACATGGTAAACATTAAAAGCATTGCTTTTATTTAGAGGTCAAGGTGCTGAAAATGAGCATTTACAGAATATTAAAACCTAAGTACAGGCTGCTGCAGGCTCTTGGCTGGTTTGAAAAGCAGCAGGCCACGGCACTGCAGGCTTTGATGTTACAGTATGATTTCAACACAACAGGGACATGCTGGACAAAAAAGCTTACAATATCTTCGCCTTAAAAAAATTTCTAAATTCCTGCATATGACTCATTGGGCTCAAGAGGTTTGCATTCTGTTATGTTTAGCTTGTGTGAATTTCCTTGGTATCGAAAAAGCATTTATTTGCTTTTGTGTGAATGCTCTGTACATGATGCAATTATCTATGCATAGTTACCTCCTGCAATATGATGGATTTCACAGCTTGCATTTTACAGCGTGTGGGCTAATGTGAGTCGACAGGAACAATTCCTCTTCATTAGACCATTCCAACACTCTCAGTTACACGAGATACTCCTGTTCACATGAATGGTGGTACAACATGAAACAATGTCTTAAATGTCTTATAGGTTTTTCTTTTGCCTGCAGCCTTCATTAACACTGGGAATGACATGTCAGCATAGAACTCCACCTTCTAAATTTGCTGAATATTCCTCTAAAATACAGTGCTCTAGACTTTCATCAGGGGGACAGACATTGGCAGGTGGCTTCTTTAATCTGATCACAGTGAAGCATATTTGCCAAAATGTTTCATCAGTGTTACATGTAGGCAGCTGTGACATGAAAACCTTACTGTTGTAGTAGATATATCTCTGAAGCAGCAGCAGTGGGTACAGTGCTCTCTGAAGACGAGTGACAGACACAGTCTCTTTACAGAACAAAAACACAATCTCTTATGTGTAGTGGTGTAACATAACAAAAAAAAAACACTGAGAAGTTTAAATATTCGATTTGACTCAAAAATCCCAGAAAGAATTTGTTCGCTCTTTGGGATAAAATTCTGTATTTTGTCTTTTATATTACTGTGTCGTTTAGAGAAAAGGATAAGTTTCACAGAAATGGACCCAGCAACGTCTCCTTGTTAAATTTATGAGTTTGTGAATAGAAGCACTGTGCGCTACATTAAATTTATACCTACTTAAAAGGTATATTAACTTTTCCCTATGCTGCCATTGCCATTTGTGGCTATTTAGAGTTTGTTAGAGCTTAAGATAAACTTTTTACAAAAATGTATGCAGGCATGTACATTCTCTTTGACCAGATCTGTCCAAGACATCACAGTCATCTCTGTTTGAATTCCAGAGGAAAGCAGAGTACATACATGTTGCTGAACTGTTTTTCTTAGCTCGTCCTTGCACTGTGGAGACCATCAGTGGTTCTGTTGGGTGGGTTGGTAATTGAGGATGTGGGGTTTAGAGACAAAGCCCCTTCGGAATTCCTCAGCAGATCGGCTATTATCCTGCTCTGTGGATTGGGTAGCTGCTCCACCGCTGACATTTCCATTTATATCTTTCAGGTTTGGATCCTTGGTAACAGAGAGAAAGCAAGACAGGGAGAGAAAGGAAAGAGGAGACAGTTGCTGTAAGCCTTGTTTATGGCTTTGAACAAAAGTTTGAAGTATCTTTGTGTGCGCTCTAGCAGTAGATTGGGGTCTTAGTGTAACTGACTGTGCTGTCTAGAGGGTGCAACAGACAGTGTGTGTACTCTAAGGAGCAAACACTGAGGGTGACTAGGATTTAAATTAATAAATGTGCAAGTTTTTATGTCTTCTTCTTGATAGTTTGTTGATGTGAAGTGAAGCTGGCTGCAAAAAAGGATTCGGCATAGTTTATGATATAAAGTTTTCAGCTCTAAGATCATTGCATTTACCTGGGTATACACAGACGCCCAGACATTTTGTGCTAAATCTTAAAAACTTTTTACCCTGTGCTTCAGAGAATGACACTAAATAAAATGGAAAAATATCGTAGATGATAGAGAAAAGGTAGAAACAGAGTGGGTCCCAAAATACCTTTTCTCATGGTCTTAAATTACCCAAAGGTACAGCGACTATACAGCAATGTATGAATAGGTTGCCAAGAAAAAAGGTCCTTTGGAAGCCAATGGAGTGAGATAATGTTTATTAATGGATGTTTCAGTGCAAACATATGCTTTGCAAATACATCTTTAACACAACCTATACATACAGTACCAGTCAATTGTCCTTTGCTTTTACATCTTTACAAGCACTTCCACAGAGGCTTCTAACAGCATCATTTCTTCAGCTTAATGTAAAATCCTATTCATTTAGCAAGGTAATTGCACACTTCTAAATGATAAGAAATCATCAGTACAAACAAAACAATTAAATGAACAAGAGATGGAAGAGGATGAGAGGAAGAGAAATCTATGCAATTGCATTAGTGTGGGATGTGATATTTTTAGAAGGAAATAAAAGGACATACTTGGCACATAACTTATTTCTTGTATGAAAATAATAGTTGCTTTTACACAAGGAAAAAATGTTACTTAACAAAGAACATATTTAATAGCAACTCTACTAACAATACTAAGCTATATGAAACACTGCTTATGATTTGAATATTTATCTTTGTTTAACATAGGCTTGATTTATGGTCTAGCACCAACTTCTGCTATGCCTTACTTTAACAATCTTAGCCAGTCTGATGGAAACAGCATTCAAAACAGAAAAAAAAAACTAGGTAAGAGTTCTTAAACATGCAACCAGCCAGAATAAAAAACATGCAAGCCATCATAGTTCTATGAGCCAGAAATCCACAAGAGGCTCTATTTGGCTGTCTTGGAGTAAAAGGCTCATGTTATCAGTGCAGTGGTAGGATGAATGAGGTGTTGTGCCTGACACCAAGAGATTCAAGTTAATAAATAGCGTGCTTGATCTGAGGCCGGCTGTGCAATTGTATTTGGACAGTCTGATGAATTGGGGACCAGGAGCTGTCCTCACTTTTTCCCTGAACACAGGTGATAATTCATGCTGCAAAGCTTGGGGTCTTTAAACTGCATTTTATTTGTTAGAAAAGTAAGAGACAGCATTTATGCCACTTACTGGAATATACAGTGGTGCCATTTCATCAGTGTGCATACGATATCCCAGTTTTTAATCATTAAACGTGAGTAAAACAACTTCCAAAACCCTTGTGTAATTATCTGAAGGAAACTTAATCTTGCATCCCAAATGTCCCCTTTTCAGACACAGCTGTGCTGTATAGCTACATATTCGACTTGTTGTAACCAACAGCACAAGCAGTGGATGTAAGTGGGTGGGTTAAATATAAGTAAATTGATGTTTTTAAATCTTTTTCAGGAGATAATTGCAATTTTCAGTATTAGCAAAGAGCATTTTTATCAGGATCATGGTCATCACTACAGTCATGAAGGAACAAATTGTGAACTAGCTTCTCAAGCTATGTGTCAGGTTACGGTTAAGGTTACTTAGAGTGTGCATGAAATACTCAAAAATATCTGTGAGACAGCTGTCTCACTCTTCTCTGCACAGTGGGACAGTCCTGAAATCTCACAGTCACTGTACTGGGACTACGCGTCAGTACCCGTGGGCCAAGATGTGCAGGCACTGAGAATGAATAACTGACTTAGTCCCACTACCATGCAGCAGAACTGTATAGGGTGGATTCAGACACATGAATCTGTGTGAGGTTATTGCTTTAAGGCACATGGATGAGGGGACCAGATTGTTTACCACTGTTAGATTGCCTGAAACAACAACCACATATCTCTATTTCATTTCTCTCCAGCAGGGACAAGAAGTACGTGAAGGACAAGTTTCACTGGCCCAGGTTTCTACCAAAGAAACCGATATATTAATATAGTTTTTTGTGAAAAAACTGAATCTAGATTTCCATCTGATGTCCTTCTGTATTTTCCCCTGAATTTGTTCATTCATGTTTACCAATTGCTCATCTGCTTCCTGTTTTACTCTGGCATTTGGTTTGGTCTTACTTTACTTCCTTCTTTGATTGCCTTCCTTGCCCTCATTTTCTTTTTAACCTGTAAATTTCTTTCATCTGCATCTCATTACCTCATGTTTGTCATTCCCCAATCAGTTCTCTCAGTCTTTTTGGTTATGCTTCCCCGTTGTGCTTTGTGTTCTAGCATTTATTTGCTTGTTTGTTTGTTTGAACCTCTGCTCCTCATGTTGGTTTAGATATTTTTTTTCACTTTGTTCATGTTTTTCTCATCAGTAAATTAAAAGCTTTTTGTTATTACTGTCTGCTATTTTCTGGCATTCGTTTCCTCACTACAATACACCCTGACATGCTGATATAATGATAATAACAAAAAATACCCTGTACGAGCTATAAAATGCAGCCAATGTGTTCAAATGACCTTCAATGTTGCATAAGAGACCCATCTAAAATTTTGCCAAACCACACATGGGAGCAATCACAGCTTCATCTTTGCATTCAGATGGAAGCCTCAGTTAGGCTGAGTGCCTAGAATAGCTGGTGAATGGGTGCTAGACAGTACTCACTATGACTATGGCTGTGCCAAATTACTACCTGCTTACATGAATTCGAAACATGAAGCCATGCTGCTTGATTTGTCTGTGTCCCATACCAGATGCATAACACATCAAGACCATGAATAATTTACATAAACAAGTGAAGGAAATCTGTTTGGTGCACTGCCAACACTTTACTCTTCTACTTCCACCTCAAAGGCAGTTTTTTTTCTGTGGCAAAAAAAAAGACCCCCTAAAACAAAACAAACCTCCATATTGGAGAGACAGATGGCAGACAGGGTGAATCTGAGTCTCCTATCCAAAATCACTCTGTGATGGAATGCGTGGTTGCCATGGAAATTTAGGAAAATGGAGCAGTTTGTTGCTGCCCTTTGAGAGATCATGGGGGACACTTGGCGGACTCATATAAAGTCATTCACGTCTGTAAATATCTCTGTAGAATTTTGAAATACTTAGTTATACATTATTTATATTATTTTTTAGCTTTATAGCACTTTCTTTTTTTTTTTACATTTCACCTCTTCAATAAAAAATGTAAGAGAGAAGAGAAAATGGAATACTGGGAAAAAGCAATACTGGAATCTCCAACATACACTCTAGAAAACAGCTGACCATAGTTAGCAATAAACTAGTTACATCTATATACAGTGATGAAAAAAATTATCAGACCACTAACTTATGTAAGGTTTATGCCACAGCTGCCCTAAACAGTGCTGGTAATAATCAAAATCGTTTTTTTATTTTATTTTTTTTAATGTTTTTGTTATGGTCAGTCTAGCAGTATACAGAAGTTCTTTTATCAAAATGATATTTTTAATGCTAAAATATATGTATTTTTCTAATTCATGAATTGTTTAATTTGCAATTTTTACAAAAAATATCAAAGTACATTATTACGTTTTGATTGTGATGGCAAACTACAGTCACTGCATTTCTAAACAGAAAGGTGTTAGTTTTAGAGATTGGGGGTAATACTTGAATTATTTATAACTTCTAAGAGAAGCCCAGAGTGCCAGCTCAAATTTGCATTAAAAAATGAATTTGGTAATTTTTACTTACACATTTCTGACAGATTTCTAAAATATTTGTGTTTTTTTATGAAAGGGGGTCTAATACTTCTCTCAAGCACTGTAATCTGACGATATGGAAGAAAGCAAAAATAAGCATTACAGAAAACACAAAATACATGGAATAGAAATAGAAATAATTAGATTTAGAAATAAGGATTGCAGTGTTTGACTACATTTGTCGCTCCAGCTGAGATTAAATTACAACTTGATGAACCTCTTACCAAGCATAACATTAAATTCTTTAAGTAAAAGCAACAATGTAACATGCATAAATTCAGAAAAATAGAACAATGCTTGAAATAAAATTTAAAAAAATCTGCTCCTGTTATTATACAGCAAGTACAAAAAAGATGTGATCTGAGTTGTACAACAATTCTCAGTTGTATGTAGAGGCATCTACCACTGCCACTCTTCATTGGCGCTGGTGTAGAAGCACTAGAAGTCAGAAACCAAAGTGAGCTTTTTTTCTCCAGAAAGAATTTATCTTTTCAAACTGTTGCAGCATCTCTCTCACTGTAGATTCTCTAAGCTCTTGTACTGATCTATCATCATCTGTCTATTGAAATGGCAGTAAAAGAGCAACATGATTGTATACTCGTGTCTTCAGCCCAACCAGTAGATCTGATGTCACTTTTGCTGCATGCCATCATTTGTAAGAATGACAAGTAGGCGTTGGAAATCCTTCTTTCCTTATTAAAAATATTATTCATTTTAACTTTATCTTCTTCTTCTTCTCTATCTTTTTACTTATTGTTTCTTTAAAATCTCCCAAATTATGTTCTAATGGAACAATGCTATTTATTTTGATTTCTTAGGCTATTTAACTCGCGTCATTGTTTTTGTGGACCACGATGCCTAAAAATGGGAAATTGTTAAAATAAGCGAAAACAAACTGCTTTATGTCACAAAATTTATTAAAATGACTTTATTAAAATCTTACATCACACTGTATTAGATTTCAGCTTATAACAGCAATCTGTTACAATTTCTGTTCAAAGTAAGCATCTATGGTCATGTGTGGAGTTGTGGTAGTTACTCCTCATGATAAAAAAAATTAAAATTGTTAGAGGAAATGCAAGATCCTTTATGATGGCAGAGGTGAAATGATTTCTTTGTCACGTGAGGACGTAGGGCACTTGGATAAGTTACCACAATGAGAAACTAAATGTAACACACACACCAGGAGCTAAGAGGGAACAGGTGTAAAGAATCAGAGGGGAGAATGTGACAAAGAGACAAAAACCAACCAAGACAAACAAGGATTGGTAAGAAAACCAACACAACAAAAACCAAACTAGAAAATTAACAGTTTTGTTGCGGGGTTATATGCAGAATTCCTAACCCCACCACCTGCTCTGTCTGCATATACAACATCCACACACAGTCAATGCACAAGACTGAAGAAAAATAGCCTTGAAAGGCAAAATTACATTCAGGGCAACTTTACACAAAATACACAACACCTAAGGCGTGCGATATCTGATGCACAGGGCAGCTAAAAAATGTAACTTACTTTTTGAATGAATGCATTTCTCAAAATGTCCATCTATTGCTTTGCTATATTGCACTGAAAGCAAAATGCTACCTGAAAATATTAGATCATGTATGGCTTGAATGAGCAAGAGTGAGTTCATAAATGAAAGAAAATGCTTGACCGCGCAACAACACTGTCAGCATTATAAAACACCCATTACTCTCAAGCTCCCGTTACTGTCACAGGGATTTTTTTTGTTCTTTTTTAATCTCTGTGTTATGATTTATCAAGCTGAGGGCCCAAATGTAGACAAAACATACACACACACACACACACACACATATATGTAAAAACAGAGCACTTATCAAGAAAACCAGAACACTTTTTTTTTTAAAGGAGTATGAACAGATGCACAGAGTGACAATGAGGGGAAAGACAGAACTATAAATAGAAAGCGAACCCAGTGAGCCAAGGTGAAACTAATGAGCATGGGGAAGACTATCATAGGAAGCAAAGTAAGCATAGACGTGGAAACAACATTATTAACAAAATAAAAGAGAAAGTTCAGAAAAAAACCCATAAGAGACACAAGGGAAGAACCTAAACACTTAATAAAGCCATGTGTAAATACATAAAAACTGTAGGAAGTAGAAAACAATAACAAAAAGATGATTTATATTTTCTTCCAGCTTGTACAGTAGGCAAAATAATTTTACTGGCTTAGACTGCGAGGGGAATGAACATATTTTACATTTTACTACAGACCACAAAACACACATGCTTTTCTCCCTCCCTCATCTGAAGTGTCATGTAGTGTCAGATTTCAATCAGAGGCTAGTTTGCTGCAGGTCCTGGAATCATCAGTGCCCATTAAAGAAAAAAAAAAAAAAAAGCAAAGACAGGAGAAAAGAGTTCAATATTTTCTGTTGCTAGGAAACTAAAACATCATCATGACAACACTGTCTTTCAACATATAGTAGTATTTACAGTGTATACATGGTCTGGAGGCTTATGCTAATTTATGTTAATACAACACACGCTTTTTTTTCGATTTCATTTAAATTTATAGAAATGCATAATGTATAAAAAATGCATAAGATAAATTGGACAGATTTCTATTTTGGTTGCATGATGATTAAATTAATGTCACTCTCAATATTTAGTGTAACTTGGCGGGCATTGTTGGGATTTAAATGCTAAAGTCGGCCTACACTTCATCCCACTTTTGCTTTAATGTTGTTCTCTGTGTATTTGCAGAAAATGCTATTTCTTGATTTAGTAAGTATCAAAATGAGATTTTTTACCACCCACATAGATACAGCCAAAATGTGTTGTTCAACTGAACTGCAGTTAGGGTGTAAAGGTCTTTTGCTTCGAACTCACTGGCTCCAGTCCAAGCTTTAAGGTGCCTGTTTTATTGTTGGGTATATATATCTGCACTGCCTACATTCATTGTTAATGGCTTTATAAGTGGCTACATGAATATGAATGCATTGGAAGCTAAAGCAAGACAGAGATTATTCTGTGGAACATAAAAACAAATAAAACAGATGGTTAATAGTTTAAATAACAATGTCAACATTATAGAAGATGTAAGAAGAGAATATGACTCTTCACATGCTGTTAGGGGTTTGCCTGTTATTTTTGTTTCAGTGTACAGCTTCCAACACAACATCCATTCATAGTAACATGCTGGTGCATTTAATGCTGATGAAATCTGCAATTTGACTGTGGCAGTCAAATGATAATATTTTACGATTAAACATATTTCAAAACCACATTGTGTAGAATCAAAGGCAGCATTCTGTGAATGAGAAAACTGTGCTGTTTTACATCTGAAAGAGGGATAAATTCAAATCCTCGTTCATTTTCAAGACCTCAAAGATATGGTTCACAATCTCTCATCTTCCTGCAATCATGCTCCACTCAAAACTTTGTTGGAATATGCGAGAGGTTCATGAAATGTTTCACCAAGCAGAATTTCTGCCTGTCTGTCTCAGTCACTTTCCTTTAACAATTCAATTTGCTGTGAACTGACAGCGCTCAGACATAGCTGGAATGATGAATGACCTGCTGCGCTTTCAGTTTACCAGCCCCTTTTCTTGTGCAGAATCAGGGAGTCATGAAGGTATACTGTTCTTATCACCTAGTTTTAGTGAAGTTCCTGGTATAAGCATGAAATCTAGCATGACGGGTCAAATATTTCTTAGGCAATCAGGTTCATAAGCTTTGCCTTAAGCAATGAGCTTCAGAGAGTCTCAATATCACCACTGGTGATCTTCTAAAGTCCTTCTGTAGCTTGTGGATAATAGCTTAACTGTACTTTATATGTTTATCTGATAAGATATGCAAGCGTTGCAATTATACTGCACATTTGGCTCTAGTGGGTAACCCAAGACTATGCTCTGCCGAAAATCTCTTACGGATGGTTGGGGCTCTGGGTCACCCTTGTACTTTCTTCCTATTCCTAATGTCCATCTGGTGTCTAGTGATGTGAGAGCTGTGGGTGCAGAGGCACTCTGCAGGTGCATGTCTGAGTGCCAGTTTAGATAGATCACGGCAGGTAGGAATTACAGCCACTTGTCCGCCTGTTAAATGATGGCACAGCCCACACGTTCACTTCAGTGTTGCTTCCAAATATCACTTATTCCAGATTGCCATGTTGGAAGGGATAAAGCGGGTACAAATGGCCAGCTGACACAATGCTGACACACGGTTTCATCTTCAACTTATATAGTGACACACATAGAAGAAACACTCACACGTACACATTTTGTTTTCTATTATAATTCTTTGCAAAGAGTCCAAGGTTAGCCGTGTTGTTTTTCTAGTCCAGTGCCTCAATATATGTCTACATAGAAAGATTCTCCACCTCACTGTTTATATCCTTTGGCTGTGTTCAATGTCAGTGGAGGAAGCTGTGCCCACTATGTATAGAAGTGAAAGTGGAGGAGCTGGCAGCTTTCATGTATTATTTTCCATAGCTATTATCTTTCCAATGTCATAGATACCTTAGTTGCCATTTGAACACTTTTCTGAAGGAAGGAAAAAAATACAAAGGTTATTTTAAACAGTCCTGATCAAAAGTTTAAGACCACTTGAAAAATGGCAAAAGAATCATATTTTGCATGGTTGGATCTTAACAAGGTTCCAAGTAGAGCTTCAAGATGCAACAAGAAGAAATGGGAGTGAGACAAAAAAATTTTTGAGCATGCAATTTATTGAAAACAAAGCTTAAACTGAAAAAGGCTGTTTTACAGCTGATCAAAAGTTTAGGACCACATGCCTTTAAAGGCCAAATCTGTGCAAAAATGTGGATTCAATGTAATTTTCTGTCAGGTAGTCACACTGTCACGATGTTCTGATGGCAAAGGCAAAAAAACTTTCCCTTTTTGATTGTGGTTGGGTTGTTGAACTGCATAAGCAGGGTATCTCACAGCGTGCCATCACTGCTGAGGTGGGACGCAGTAAGACAGTCATTTGGAATTTCTTAAATGATCCTGAGGGTTATGGAACAAAAAAGTCAAGCGGAAGACCCAAAAACATTTCACCAGCACTGAGCTGGAGGATCCAGTTGGCTGTCTGTAAAAACACCGGACGATCCTTGACCCAAATTAAGGCCATTACTGGTGCTGACTGCAGCCCCATAACCATCAGACGGCATTTGAGACTGAAGTGCTTCAAAAACAAAAAACATATTCAAAGGCCTTGTCTCCTTGAACGCCACAGAGCTGACCATTTGGACTTTGCAAGAGAGCACCAAACATGGGACATTGAAAGGTGGAATAAAGTTTTATGCTCTGATGAAAAAAAATTTGACCTTGATGGTGCTGATGGTTTCCAACGTTACTGGCATGACAAGCAGATCCCACCTGAGATGTTTTCTACACGCCACAGTGGAGGGGGC